>JAJLZC010000036.1:0-83818 GCA_030572015.1 Yamadazyma kitorensis | reverse complement strand
TCACACCAGTACACCCCCCTTTGCAGATCACACCAGTACACCCCCCTTTGCAGATCACACCAGTACACCCCCCTTTGCAGATCACACCAGTACACCCCCTTTGCAGATCACACCAGTACACCCCCTTTGCAGATCACTTGAAATCTTTTTCATATTAAGAAACTATAATTTTGAAGAATTAATATGCATCCACTAGCCAAACTCTTTCAAATTGAATACTTAACAATAATATGAAAAATCCCTGACATGACATGAGTATCTGAAGTGATGAACACCAAATAAAAACCTCTTATAGCTAAAACAAGATCTAGAAAAGAGGATTACTATTTTGGGCATTCACTGTAGGGGTTCAACTGTGTCAAAGAAATGCGTTGAAAGTAAGACGGGCTTATAATAAAGAGCCAAATAAACCAATAAGGGAGCATATGACTTGATTCAGATATCTCGTTGAGTCTAGTTGAGTCTCGTTGTAGATAGTTGCTTATTGCCCGTACTTTTAACCCTAATGGAGCGTAGACCACCTTTTTGTTGAAAGCTGTAAATTAATTGGACTTGCTTCACCTCTTCGATAAAACCACCAAGATTGCCAAATTACAGTTTTATTTTACTGTGTTTCATATACAAAAAAAGAGATATAAAAAACATTGTATATTGATGTTACTTTGTAGAAATACTCATAATAATTGATAGATAGCTGATTCTAATTTTCATTCATTAGTTCTTAAGTTGATACAAAGAACGATTCTGAAGAGATAGCGAATAAAAGCATAAGAACCAATGACAACATTAAATCATCAGAAAAAAGACTCGAGAAGTCTGCGTTGCTGGAAGCCCACATATTAACAATGGGTTTTGAAAGATAATAAGTCATAAAAGGTACAACCACAGAATGTGCAATTTTAATCAATGGTACCTTCCAGCTACGGTTGGAGTTAGCTGTTGTTCTGTTGAGTCTAAAAGTGTTGGAGACAGCCGTAACCATGAAAACTGCGTAAACAAAGCTAAAGGCAAGCTTCAAGCATAACTGCCAGAGCTGAACTGAATAATTGTGAGAATTCATTTGGTAGTTTGATTGAATAAGGAGGAATTTATAGATAATAGGAGTTCGCACTTATTGAGGAATACTTTAGGAGCAGAAAATAAGAGGTTTGATTGGAAAGACTCGTAAATTGAGAAAAACTTGACATATTTATACGGGCCTTAGCTTGACATATTATTCCTTTGTTATTGTTGTATACAGTACCTCTCAATATACTGTGCAATGTTGGCTACAACTCCGACATCTCTTTTCAGCACAGATACTTGTAACTTACTATACTGTCTCTATGATGGTGCCATTCTATTGGAGTGGTAATTATGTGGAGCAGCACATTGTATTGCACTAGTCCAATGAACTACCGGGTCTTGATTCGATATCACAACGACTGTAGGACTTACTGGCATAATGACCATTGATGCCATCTCTCTTTGATGAACGAAATTGATAGTATAGTTGTTGGTTTCACCTGATACTATGAGAGTTTCATAGTAATGCAGCGATAAAAGATCAAACAAGGAAACGAAAGTGAAAGAAGCTTCAAATAATAATAAACCTATCGAGGGTAATGCACTACAAATAACTTTTTGTAATCAACACTGTTGGAAGATTTTCGCGAAATTTGGATTCTTTTTAATTATAGGTAGTTTGATTTGTATTTAAATGCTAGGAGTCTTATCGTTGTCCAATTGTGCACCTCATATCAACCTTCGACATAATTGACAGCATTCCAACTAATCCTTTTTTGTTTGTATCGCACTTGGTTTTTTCCCTGTTACGAAGAGAATTTTCACGAGTTGTGGTAATAGTGGTGAAGCAGATTCTCTTCCCTGTTTAAATAGATTAGAGATTAGATTCAGGTCAACTCTAGCAAGTTGAATGTAAGACATACTCTATAATTGTTATACTTACATTGTGGAAAGCTTTTAATATATAAATTGAACCAGAAGACTTATTTATCTTTTAAATTAATTAAGATTTGATCCCAGAAGTCTTCATTTATATAAAACAGACCAGACCATTCGTCTGATTCTTTAGGTTCATTTGGTTTTGTATTTAGTAGATTATCAAATAGGTCTCTATAAGTCTTTGCTTCCGCCCATCTTTCACCAAACACAAACAACAAATTAGAACAAGCTCTAATATCCTGCTGAAGATTCATAAAAATTGGATCCCCTTTGTTTCTTAAGTAATAAATCATAGTAATACCAGCTAAAAACACAGTATGAAGAGCAACAATACTAAATTCTAAAATCGAATCACGACAAAGTTGATGATAACTTGTACAGATACCTCCAGCTGAAATACATACTTGATCTAATAAATTATTCCTCTCATCAGTCTTTCTACTCATAATGATTGGTAAATATAAAATCAATCGAGCTCTATGATACAGTAATTCAAAAAAATCGTAACTTTCTCTTCCATTCATTATACCATCAAAGTCTCGACGGTTGGGTAATTCACCATACCATCTTTTAAGATCCTCATCAATCGTTTCAAAAGTATCTGCTAAAGGGACTTTATCGTTTATTGAGTACAACAACAATTGAATTCTCGTTTCTATCTGTCTTACTTGTGTGGTAGCTATCATGGACGTGAATCCTGAAATCGGCTGAGTAAAATGATCACTTTCTTGTTGTAGTTGAAGTTGCCATAATTTAAGATAATCATCATTGGTTGGAACATTTGGGAAATCAATACTTATTGGAAATGGCAAATCAATAAAATTATCAAATGAAGCAAATGGCCTACCCAATGATAAAGATAATAATTTTTCAAAATTATATACCGACCAAAATAGCCTTTTATTAAATTCATAGTTCCATGAGCTTTCTAAACTAAGTGGTTGTTTTCTATGAAATCCGTGTTGAATTAATTTTCTCATTGATATTCCAACTAGCTCCCATGAAGATATATAAAATGATAAATGGTAACTTCTGCTTATAAATACTGCTATAAGCATACAACTTTGAATTTGTTTTATAGTATTCATTTCACATTTAACTAAATGTTTTAAAGCTCTTCTAAGATAAACTTCAGGCTCTGGATAAGTTGAAACTTTTAAAAGTTCAGTAAGTCTACAACCAATTCCTAAAGCTATATTATGACAGAAGCTTTCCCAATTATTTCTTTCAATTATTGGCTTTTTCATCATCTGATAAAACCATACATGATCAATTAAATAACATCTATTATGGGATAAGCTGAAAAATTTATCTAAAAATTCAGCTTCAAATTTATCAGGTATAAACCCATTACCTTCAGGTACATTATTTAGCACTATAGGAAACTCGTTTGGTTCTTCATCTTTATCATGACCCAATAAACTCTTTTTAATAGCCTTGACTATTGAAATTACCGCAAAGGTACCAATATATTCTTCTGATTCGTTAGATGTCCTATACAAAACTTTCGATAATGTATCAGCAAATGCAGATTCAGAAAGTATATGGTCATTATCCTCTGGTTTATTATTATCTGGTTTATCCAACTGCTTTTGTAAAGCAACAACTTGATCTTGAAGATCGTTGATTATTTGTTGTTGTTCATTTAGTAACGGAATCGATAAATCTATCGCAAATTCACAATCTGCCTTACATTTTACACATAACAGACATGGTTTATTCCCATCACACTTTCTTTTCTTTAACTTACACCTGTTACAGGCCACTAGCACTCTAGTAGTCTTTCTTATTACTCCAGCTCCCATGATTATTTATAAACGGGTCAGAAATGAAAGATAAGATTGTGCGATGTAAGATAAGATTGATTAAGTAAGCTGAAAAATCTGACTATTAATGAACTTCTTATGGCGTATGACTCTTTCATTCCAATTATACTAAAACATGGGTCAACGCACAGGTATTGGTTAAGGAAATGTTGATTTTGTGTCGGTTTTGAAAGAAATATATAAGTGGCTTTAAACATTCAGTTCATGAATTTCAGACCCTCTTCTTGGTTCCTTTGTTTCTACTTAACACTAGGAGTCATTATTTTAGCAGTGTTTAAAGAGATGTTCATTTCATTAAAAATTTGTCAATACATAAGACTAGACGAAGCTAGCATTTCTTAAGTTTAGTTCTAGAAATTATATATTTTTCTCTATTTTAGTAGTCTTTCCAGTTGTATACTTTTTCCCACCCATAAGCGGCTCTATAGATATTTGGTTCATCGTAGTACTTACCAATGATTTGTAATCCAACAGGTAATTTGACGTCTGGATTATCAATGGCAGGTAAGAAACCAACAGGAAGAGATAAAGCAGGGTGACCAGTAATATTAAAAATACCAGTATTTGCATTTAAACCAATAGTATTTTTGATCAATTCAATTGGGGTTCCATCTCTGATACCATGAGGTGGAGCAACAACTGGTACGGTAGGTGTAATTAGAACATCAACCGCCTCCAAGGCTTTGTTATATTCATCACGAGCTTTAAAACTCAAATTGATACATTTAGTGTATAAACTTGGATATTTTTCCATAATATAAAGACCATTAATTAATCCATTTTTAACTGGTACGGGAGTTTTATCAAAAGCATCTTGAGTTAAAGGAAATGCATGATCAAAATATTTTGTTGATTTCAAAATTCTACGACCACCTTGAAGTCCCATTTTCCTAAGTCCTCCAGCTTGACGTTGTCCGATGGCCCAAATTTCTGGAGCAATAGCATGATAAGGAATAGAAACTTCAATTACTTCGGCTCCTAATTCTTCAAATTGCTTAACAACCGAGTAAAATTTATCTTTCATTTCTTTTGTCATTGTTTGAACTTCTAAAGATTCTTTTAAAATACCAATTTTCATACCTTTGATACTTGAATTTTCTGTAATTTGTTTATATTCAGGAACCTTATCTAAAGAAGGTGCAGCATCTTGACGATCATCAAATCCATCTTTTCCAGCTAGTACTTCAAGCAATAAACAATTTTCCAATACAGTTTTGGTCATAGGACCAGCGTGATCAATATTTGTTTCTAAACTTCCAATTCCAGTATAAGGAATTAGACCGAACAGTGGTTTGAACCCGACAAGTCCACAATGAGCTGATGGAACCCTAATAGAACCTCCTTGATCAGCACCGATTGCTAAATCCACTTTACCTGCTCCAACCAAATAACCACAACCACTTGATGAACCGCCAGCTGAATAACCATCATGATATGGATTTTCAACATTTCCCGTACTTGCAGTATTAGAAGAAGTACTAGAACTTTGATTCTCACATGTAGCCATCCCAACGACCTTAGCACCAGCTTTTAAGACTCTTGAAACAACTGTTGCATCAGCCTCAGGTATCCAGTTAGCATGAGCATCTGTACCAAAAATTTGAGGGACTTGAGCAACTTCAATACAATCTTTCAAGCAAATTGTTTTACCAGCTAAAGGTCTTGACTTTGACAATTCAGGTGTCTTATCTTCAATAGTAACCTTATAAGCCCAAGCTCCTTTATCATTCTCTTTTGGTAAATGAATATCTTTTCTTTCGAATCTTTTTAAATCAGTTGGTTGAAAATAATCATCCATAGCCAAAACCTTTTGAGCAGAATTGTCTAAAGCACATAACATACGATAATAATCTTGTTCTTCTTCAGGTTTTAATTTTACACCCAACTTTGAAGGTTGGGCATGCAAATCAGCTAGGGTAACTTTCGTATTTGGATCAAAATCTAACGATGGGATTGACATTTTACACTATTCAACGTAACTTGTTAAAGAATTGGATAAAATTATCTAGGTAATCGAAGAAGTATTTAGATGGTTAGATTTATAAATGCGTAAGATTAGATAACAGTGGGTAATGTGTATAATTCGGAATTTCCATTTTTGAGATAAGTGGTTCATCCTCAAAATTGCGGAACATCCATAGAGAAGATGGCTAAAATTCCATTTTATTATTCTTGAATAAGATCAAAGACTTTTAAGATGAACAAGAGCCATTGATAAATGAATTAGTTGAATTTAAAACTGTTTAATTTTTAAACTGGTTTTTTTTTCAAACGATTAATGTCCCAACAACTTGAAGATCAATCACAGAGGTTATCAAGGTCAGTTTTATTCACCACGTTAGGTTGTCTATCTGCATCGTTGTTTGTATCCTTTTTAGACCAAACCTCAGTAACCACAGCTTTGCCATCAATAGCCAAATCCCTAAATAATGCTAATGTCATCAATAGTTGGACTGGAACTTCATACTTAATTGCAAATACTAATTTTCAACTACAATTTGGTAGATTTTCAGATATATTTGGAAGAAAACAAGTTTTCTTATTTTCAATATTTTGTTTATTCATTGGTAATCTAATAAGTGGGTTTGCAAATAATCCTATACTATTATTTGTGTTTAGAGCTATAAGTGGGATTGGAGGTGGAGGAATAAATTGTTTAGTGATGATAACATTTTCTGATCTTCTAACAACAAGGGAAAGAGGAAAATATTTTGGTTTTGTGGCAGTATCTACATCTTTAGGTAATGGTTTGGGTCCTTTAATTGGGGGGGTATTAAGTGAAAGAGTAACTTGGAATTGGGCATTTTGGATATCTTGTCCAATTGCTGTAGTTTGTTCAGTACTTGTGATATTCTTTGTACCTTTAAAACCAGTTTCAGGATCATTTCGAAGCAAAGTTAAACTATTAGATTGGTATGGTTTTATAAGTTCAATAGTAGGTACGGTTTTTGTATTAATAGCTATATCAGGTGGAGGAGAAACTTGGAGTTGGGATAGTCCTCAATTTATAAGTTTTATAATTATTGGTATTGTTGCACTTTTAATATTTATATATATTGAAAAATGGTATGCAAAAATTCCTATGATTCCATTATATATATTTTGGGACTTCCATAGACTGGTATTATTTTTAATGTGTTTCTTAATGGGTTGGGCATATTTTCTTGATATATATTATTATCCATTATATCTCCAAAATGTTCGAAACTGGTCACCAATCATGTCAGGGGTTATACAATTACCTGCTACTTGTAGTAGTAGTATATTTGGAGTTGGAGTTGGTTTCATTAACTCTAAAACTGGTAATTACATTTCATGTTTATGGTTTGGTGGTGCCATGTGGTGTTTGGGAACTGGTTTAAAAATCTTATTTGATTTGCATTCAAACGTTGGTTTATTAATTGGTGCAAATTTGATTCAAGGATTAGGTATAGGGTTTACGTTTCAGCCTACATTATTAGCTTTATTATCACATTCGAATTCTGAAGATAGAGCAGTGGTAACTGGTCTAAGAAATTTCTTCAGATGTTTAGGAGGATCTGTGGGATTAGTACTTGGAAGTATAATGTTTAATTCAGTTTTTAAGAATAAATTAAGTACTATAATTGATGATAAGTTGTTAATTGAAGAAATCATATCTGATCCTCAAACAATAAAAAGCTTTGATGATTATGTATTAAATGCTTACCTTCAATCCTATAGAGATGTTATGATAATGTTGACAGCTTTGTCGGGAGTAATGTTTTTGATCTCATTGACTATACATGACAAAAAGGAAGTTGACGAAGAAAAGGATGAATCTTCAAGTGTATCTATTTTAAGCATTCATGAAATTAGTAAAAGTTAGAAATTAGCAAAAGTTAGCAATATATGAATTTAAAAATAATCTATATAACCATTCGGATCTAATGGAGTGTAAAAGGTCTTTCTATCATAAGCAGTAAGAGGAGATTTATCAATCAATTTTTTAGGTAAATCAGGATTACTAATGAAATATCTACCAAAAACTAATGCATCAATATCTAATTTTTTCAAATTATCAATATTTTCAGGATTCCAACCTCCAGCTGATAACAAAGGAGTGTTTGGTAATACACCTTTCAAAGCATTAACACTGCTAACTAACATCTTATCAGTCAATTTACTTGACTTATCACCATCATTTTCCCTTCCTCCATTAGCATCACTTCTAGCTTCAACAACATGAACAAAAGCAAGACGTCTCTTTTCAAGTTGTTGGCAAAAATAAGTAAAATTTTCTAAAGGATTCGAGTCATCAGCACCTAGATATCCATCCCATGGACTAATTCTATAACCAACTTTACCATTTCCGATTTTTGCTATAACTGCATCTAATACTTTTAAAGGGAATTTAGATCTATTCTCAATAGACCCACCATATTCATCGTTTCTTTGATTGATATTATCTTCTAAAAATTGATCTAATAAATAACCATTTGCACCATGAAGTTCAATTCCATCAAATCCTGCTTTAATAGAATTTTCAGCTGCTACCACAAATTCATTTATAACTCTAGTCATATCATTTTCATTCATAATTTTTGGAATTGAAAACGATTCACCTTTAATTGGAATTGAAAAGCTTGAAATAACTGGTGGAATTTTAGAAGCTCTACCATAATGATTCAATTGACAAAAGATAATCCCTTCTTTAGCATGAACTTTCTCAATTACTTTTTTCCAATTTTCAATTGTTTCATCGGAACAAATTCTTGGAGCATGTAATGGGGTACCACAAGTTTCAGAAATACCAGTACTTTCAGTAATAATCAAACCACCTTTTGAAGATCTTTGTTCATAATAAAGTTCCATTAATGGTCCTGGAATATTACTTGGTGCTCTATAACGAGTCAATGGAGCCATTATGACTCTATGTGAAAGAACATAATCTCCAACCTTTAATTTTTCAAATAATTTATCAACCATCTTAATGATAGAGATGATATTAGGATAACCTAAGAATTTAAGTAGATAAACCAAGAAGATAAGGATGAAGTTGATAAGATTAAATTTTTAAAATCAGAAGATAATAAAGCGGTTGTTCCACCTTTATGCAAATAAGGCTAGATCTAATTACGGAAAAGATAAGATTTTGACAATGCGGAAAAGTTATTTAAAGTGTTTTGATTCCAATAAACATGTACCTACATCTAGTTCTCCTAACTATCAGTTTTTCTATACGTATTTCACTGGTATCAGCTGCTACAACTACCATTGCCTGAAATCAACTGATACCAACTAGTATCAACTGCTATTATTTGCTTTGGCCATGGAAAAACTTAGAAAATTTGATAAATTAATCTCCGTCAGAGATGAAAGTGAAGACGATCCTGAACAAATCAGAGGTAACTATGACTTAAAACCTACAAAACCTCAAGATAGAACCTGGAAAGTATACAACTTTGTAACCATCTGGTTCCAAAGTTCTATGAACATCAACGAATATAATACTGGTGCTAGTTTGATCGCTGAGACTGGATTACCGCACGGACAGGTTATCGGTGCGGCAATTCTTGGAATCTTTGCAGCATGTTTTTTCACAGTCATCGCTGCAAGAGTTGGTGCTTCTTATCATATTGGTTTTCCTACATATGCTAGAGCAGTTTATGGTCCAAAGTTGTCTTATGCTGCCATTGCATTAAGATTATCAGTTAGTGAGCTCTGGAATGGTATCCAGTCGTATCTTGGTCTGCAGGTCTTGTCTGTTTGTCTTAGATGTATATTTGGACATAAATGGGCAGACATACCAAATCATTTACCAGAGAGTGCTATGATTACTACCAAAGGTATGCTTGCATTTTTTTTGTATTGGTTACTTCAAATGCCACTTATGTGGGTCCATCCTAGACAAATTCGTTGGTTTTTTACAATCAAATCCATTATTTTACCAATTGCAATTACTGGACTTTTCATATTTTGTATGGTTAGAGGAAAAGGAGTCGGAGATTGGGATGTTGGTGTTGAAGCTAAACCTTTTACAACTAGAGGTAACGCATGGATGAGTGTTATTAATTCAATTTTTGGTACACTTTCACCAATGATGATTAATCAACCTGATCTTTCAAGGTATGCCAAAAGGAAACAAGATGTTGTTATTCCCCAAGCTATTGGATTTATTCCATCAAAAATTTTGGTGTTGTTAATTGGTATGGCTAGTACATGCGCAATTAAAAGAGCTTATGGTCAAGTATATTGGAATATGTGGGACTTATTTGAAGCTATTCTTGATAATGAATGGGGGCCAGGTGCAAGAACTGGTGTCTTCTTTTGCTCCTTATCATTTGTTCTTGGAACTGCAGGTACCAATATCTTTGCAAATTCAATTCCTTTTGCTGTTGATCTTTCTGGTTTATTCCCAAAATATTTCACTATTCTTCGTGCTCAAATCCTTTCAGGTATCTTAGT
This sequence comes from Yamadazyma kitorensis, assembly GCA_030572015.1. NCBI lineage: Eukaryota > Fungi > Ascomycota > Pichiomycetes > Serinales > Debaryomycetaceae > Yamadazyma > Yamadazyma kitorensis. The sequence goes on along the minus strand of JAJLZC010000036.1, from coordinate 73,622 downwards.
TTGGGCAATTGTTCCTTGGAAAATCTTGGCTGATGCAGCAGCTTTCTTAACTTTCTTGGGATCTTATAGTTGTTTTGTTGGTCCTTTACTTGGAGGACTTTTAGCTGATTACTATGTAATTAGAAGAGGTAACCTTCATGTTCCATCATTATACACTAAATCACCAAAAGGTGCTTATTATTACTACAAAGGATTTAACCTTTGGGGGTTACTTGCTTGGTGTTTATCACCTGTAATTGCCCTTCCCGGTTTATATAAAGCTTACCACCCTGACCAATTATCACAAGTTGCTGCAGATATTTACGGATGTGGTTGGTTATATACCTTTATTTGTGGATTTGTATTACATTCTGCGTTTGGATATTTTTTCAAACCAAAGATGTACCCAGAAGAGCATGCTGATACTCCCAAAACTTGGGAATACATGACTGGTACAGATGGATTTTTCGAAGAAGATGCCCCAATTAATGAAGTTGGTTTCCCTGGTAGTGTAGAATATTACTCCGAAAAGAGTGAAAACGAAAGTGCAACTGAAGAAAAACTAAAGGTGCTTACTAGTATTAAATCTTCTGGTGGGTTACACATGTGATTATTTCTATTATTTTATTTAGATGTTTATTTCTCTTATATTTTTCAAATATATTAATTTTGCTTATAATAACACTCTCTCATGTATCTTTGAACGTTAGCCCATTTTGGAGGACGCAAACGATTGACAAACGGTTGTCCTGCATTTAACCGAGAAAAATGGAATTTCGAGATCAAACCGTTGAAAATTGATAAGGATAACAAGTCTTCGGAACATCCACTGACTTTAATTCTGCGATAAACCTTGTACAGGAATACCGAAACGTCAAAAAAATATAAAATCGTAAAACTTTTCTCAGTTATGTTTTCATTATCATCCTTGATTTCGTAAGTACTAAAGCTTGAACACTTCAATTGGATATAAAAATGTCATTTACTAAAACTGCACCTGGTAAAGTTCCCACTGAAACTAATATCGATCCAAATGCTGGTTCAAAATTTGATTTCAAAAGAAATTTAATTGGTTATGGTGAAGAAGGTTTAGATTGTGAGTGGCCAAATAAGAAAAAAGTAGCTGTTTCGTTTGTGTTAAACTATGAAGAAGGTGGGGAAAGAAGTTTACAAAAAGGTGATGATACTTCAGAATTTGCTTTATACACTGCTTCAAAAGTTGGACCATTTGAAAGACGTTGTTATGATATGGAAACAGAATATGATTATGGTTCAAGGGTTGGTGTCTGGAGAATTTTAAAGCTTTTTAAAAAATTTAGTAACAGGATTACTATGTATGCAGTTGGTCGTGCATGTGAAGCCAATGAAGATGTGGTCCAAGCATTTCTTAGAGATGGCCATGAAATCGCATCTCATGCTTATAGGTGGATTCCATATGAAAATGTTGAACCAGAACTTGAAAAGGCTTATATTTTGAAACAATTAGATACTTTAAAGAAAGTTGCCAATAAAGATACTCCAGGTTGGTATATGGGTAGATTAAGTCCTCAAAGTATGGGATTGATTTGTGAAACTTATAAAGAATTAGGTAAAGAAGTTCCATATATTTCTGATTATTATGGTGATGATGTACCAGTTTGGGCTGACGTTCCAGCTGAAAAAGATTTGCCAGACGAAGAAAAGAAAGGTGTTTTATTTGTTCCCTACCTGTATGATTGTAATGATTTCAGATTCTTGACTGCTAATGGGTTTAGATCAGCAGAAGCTTTCTATGAACATATTAAAAATTCTTTTGATACTTTATATGAAGAAGGCGGTAAGATGATGACGGTTGGTCTTCATTGTAGAATAATCGGTCGTCCAGGTTATTTCCAAGCTTTAAAGAAATTTGTTGAATATGTTAACCAACATGAAGATGCTTGGGTTTGTTCAAGATCCGACATCGCTGATCATTTCAAATCCAAATTCCCTTATACTCCACAGAATTAGCATTTATCTCTTGTCTACGTGTCGCTAAATATAAACAGAAGTAACTTTACGTAAACTCTCTTCCAGTAGTTAGCCTCTTTTGCTTTACATTCAATTGAATAAAGTGGAGTCGTCGTTGTTTTACAACTTAAATTAACAGACGATAATCGCTCGTAACACCAAAATTCCACTACCGGAATTTTTCTTGTCTTTTGACGTACTTTACTCCACGAAAGTTCTACATAAAGGACACCTAACGAGTGCTCCAAATGAGGTCGAAGAGAAGAAAAAAAAAAATCCGGGGTGGGTTTTCAAGAGGTTAGCTTAAGTTTTATCAATGGAAGGTTGAGACATAGAGTTGATTTATTTACATTTCGATTTGGGTAGAATTCAGGATTGTCCGTTCATTTTTTCAATAGTCATATATAAAGAGCCATGTCTGAATCTGAATTTGATTTTAAATCATCAGCTTCTATACTGAATAAAGAAGTCATAGAAAAGAAAAAAATGGGATTTCATTTTAAAACCACTCCAGTTATTGATATTGTTGGTCCTGCCATTGCTGAAGTTTTACCTCAGCATGATAAACCATGGTATAAAATTAATCATCTTTTAAAGTTAAATTTACTTTTGATTGTTCCTTTGTTGTCTTCCGCTGTCGCTGGTTTCGATGGTTCTCTTTTAAATGGGAGTTTAAGTATCTTAAGATGGAGAGAGGACTTTGATAATCCTCAAGGTACTATGTTAGGTTTTATTAATGCTGCTCAAAACTTTGGTTGTATAATTATTCTTCCAGTATGTGGTTGGTTATCTGATTATTTAGGAAGAAAAAAGACTCTTTTAATTGGGTTAATTGGAGTTGTAATCGCAACTATAATCCAAGCTACTGCCAATGGAAGGGCTCAGTTGATTGTTTCAAGATTCATTGTAGGTTCAGCTGGTATGTTGGTCGTTCAACCATCTCCACTTTTGATAGCTGAGCTTTCATATCCATCATTTAGAGGTAAGATGACTTCATTATATTGGTGTTTTTACTATTTGGGAGCGATTTTGGCTGCATGGAGTTGTTTTGGAACTCAAGGCCGTGATGATTCATTTGCTTGGAGAATTCCAACTATTTTACAAGCAGCTTACCCAATTATTCAATTATGCTTTTTATATTTCGTTCCTGAAAGTCCAAGATGGTTAATATCAAAGGGAAAATATGAACAGGCAAAAAGTATTTTAGTTGAACATCATGCTGGTGGTGATAGTACTTCAAGATTAGTTGAAGTTGAATTAGTTGAAATTACATCTGCAATTGAAATGGAAAGAATGGCCAAACAAACTGAATGGACTGATTTAGTTTCAACACCTGGAAATAGAAGAAGAACTTACATTGCCGTTACATTAGGTATATTTGCTCAATGGAATGGGATCTCCATAGTCAGTTATTACTTAAGTCTTGTTTTAGATACTATTGGTATTACCTCACCCACAATACAAACTTTAATTAATGGTTTACTTCAAATTTTTAACTTATTGGCTGCTGGTTCTGCTGCATTACTAGTTGATCTTTTAGGTAGAAGAACTTTATTGTTAGGATCTGCAGTTGGAATGTTATGTTCATTTATTGTTTGGACAGCTTGTTCAGCAATATTTGAAAAAGACGGTAGTGAAGCAGCCGGTCGTTGTGTGGTTGCCTTTATTTTTATATTCTATTTCTTTTATGATATTGCTTACACTCCTTTACTTTTCAGTTATACTACAGAAATATTCCCATTTTCTTTAAGAAGTAAAGGTATAACTGTTGAATTAATTGGTATTTATGGAGCTTTGGTAATCGCTGGTTTCTGTAATCCAATTGCCCTTGATAGTCTTGGATGGCGTTATTATATTGTGTTTTGTGCCATCCTTGCAGTAATTTGTGTTAATACTTATTTCTTTTACCCTGAAACAAAAGGATATTCGTTAGAAGAAATAGCTAAAGTTTTCGACGGAGAAGAAAGTTCAATCGAAGTAACTCTGAGTGATGCTATCAAGTCTAATGAGTTAAAAGCTGAAACTCATCATATTGAAGTTGGTGAAAGTGTTTAATTTAAAATATATGTCTGAATGTGTTGGTGAAAGTGTTTAATTTAAAATATATGTCTGAATGTGTTAAATCAATATCTTTCTCTTGTTTTCTTGAAATAATATCCTAATATATCCAATAGATAATTAGAAATTAAGTAGTAGAAGATTTATGTATTTGTATGTAAACTAGTAGGCGATTTGTATATTCGTATGTAAATTAGTAGATGATTTATATATTTGTATGTAAATTGTCTAAACAGAGCAATAACCACCATCAACCAAAATATCACTTCCAGTACAGTAGGTAGAGGCATCCGACAGTAAATATAAATAAATAGCCTTCAACTCACGAGGATCAGCATCACGTCCAAGTGGAATCATAGAGAACCATTTATTTTTCATTTCAGCAGGACAATCGCCTGAAATAGCAGTGTCAATGTAACCAGGACTAACTGAGTTAACTCTAGCACCGAAAGGGGCCCATTCGACAGCCAAAGATTTGGCCAAATGCATAACTGCAGCTTTAGAAGCATTGTAACACCCTTGTTGTTGAGGAATATTGGCAATATGAGCAGACATAGAAGCAGTAAAGATCAAACTACCAGATCCTTGTTTCTTGAAGTGATTACCACATGCTCTAGCACAGTAGTAAGCACCATTGAAATCAGTATCAACAACGTCATGCCATTCTTCTAAAGTTTGATCCAAAGTACTAGCTTTAGCTGGGATTCCTGCATTTGCAATCATTACATCCAATCCACCGAATTCTTTAATAGTTTCAGTAACAGCAGCATCAACTTGTTCCCAAGATTTAACATCCACTTTATATGCTTTAGCTTTAACTCCATACTTCTCAGTAAGTTCCTTAGCTAAAGCAATGGCAGAATCACTAATATGATACCACAATGAAATATCTGATCCAGCTTCAGCTAATCCTCTAGCAACCTCATGAGCAATACCTCCACTAGAACCGGTAATAATAGTGACCTTTCCTTTCATGGAAAACATTTCAAAGACACTGTCTGAAAGCTTTGGATTTGGTTTTCTGTTTAATTCACTCATGTTTGTTAGATATTCAATACGTTAATCTTTTGTATAACTCTATGAATATTCTTCCAATTTGGATTATAAGGGCATTTTATAAGTTATTTCACTCATACTATTCCTTCAGGTGTGTCCATCGCTCAAATTCATCCGTCTTTCACTTTGCGTTTCAGCTACATAGATTAAAACTGGTCTTCATTCCACCTTCGTGGTAAAAATTCTCAAAGGTGCACAGTGGAGCGTTTACTCCACACATGGCGTAGGAGCCCCGTACAATATCGACTTCGGTTGGAGAGCTTTTCCGGTGGGGCGCTTCTGGGGCTAGAGGAAGATGACCGTTTCAAATGTACTTTTATGCTATTGTAGAAATTGCTGATCTATATCAAAAGAGCCTGGCCATAACATATGATGCAATTGGAGTAGTTGAGATACCGGGCTTTCATCCGTACCAGCAGAAGGGAAGGTCATATTATCTTCAACAGCTGATAAATACCCAGAGCCTAATGATTCAATTAGGTTTAATATTCTTTCAGCAGGCGGACAAACAGCCATTAATTTTTCTATGATTTGTTTGGAATAATTGATATCATTTCTCCAAGTACCACTATTGATTGAATTTGGATCATTTCTTAGACAAACTAAAGGCATTACTACTGCAGGTATTAAAAAATACAACGTGTACCAAGCTTCCATTCTATTTGGCCTACTCTTACAATTCCAAAAGTTTAACATGCTTAATATAGTCAAATTAGACTCTTTTAAACAAAGTTCTCCAGCTCTTGATTCATATTCATCTTCTTGAATTGAATTAACAATAACCCTCTTTAGTAGAAACGTTCTATACATTATAATCCTTAAGTTTCTATATCTCCATTGTAATACAGAATGGGCCAACCTAAATTCACTCGGAACCTCTAAATCTTCTTTGAAATAATTGGGTATTAGGTTTTTCCATCTTTCAATATATTGTTCATCCCATCTTAATAATGTCTGTGCCGATGGGAACGGATCGCTTATTATACGTTCATATATACAATTGGTAAAAATATGAAACAATGACTGCAATCTAACGCTAGTATATATAGTGGGGTCGACTTCTTCAATAGGTTGATTATTTGACAATTTTGTCAAACTAGAATCCAATATATTTAATGGTAATCTTGAATCAATTCCAGCACATGGAATACCCAATGGTCTTCCATAAGTGATTGTTTGGCCACAATCAAATATATATAAGCACCACCAAACTCTTCTTTTAATCTCTTGATCTAACAAAGTATCATTTGATTCATCAATTTGTTTATGCAATCCCAACCCTAATGCCATCCTAACAGCCAAACCTAAATAATTATATCCTGAATTTGGTCTATCTCGTTTTTGTAAATAGTTTGACATTAATGTCAAAGTTTGAACTAAAGTCAAATTTCCTGTTTCTAAATCTTCAATTGACAATTTAGATTTGGCTATATCAAATAAACGTAGATCATCATTTTCAGCTGGAGATTCTGCTGACATGAAACAACCGATTGCTGCCACAATATGAAGTAAACTGACCCAATTATTTGGAGCAGGTAAAATTTCACTAAATTGAGCCATGAAGATTGGTTTATGAATTATGGGATATGAAACATGGTATGTTTCAAAATATTGATTAATGTAGTATTCTATTTTCTGTTTAGAAATTTCCTCCTTTGACGAAGTCATCGAAGAGGTTGAAAATCCTGATGAGTTGTCTTTCTTTCTAGAATTCTTCTTATGTAGAAAGAAACCTCCTCCGACCAAGTTGATCAAAGCAGCACTTGATGCAGCACCCAAATAGCTGTTGGTTTCAGTTGTAGCCATTCCATCGATTATAGAAGGCTGTCTGTCAATATCTCCTTGTTTTCTTTCATCCCAATTATAGGAGCTGGTAGAATTTGGGGACGTTTCTATGATAGTCTTATTAACAGGTTTGGGTTTGGGGGCTAAATAGTCCAAATTTATAGTAGGTGGTAATAGCTGTGGTATCTGGCTATCGTTATCTTCAGGTTTATTGATCAACGAAGTAATAGGCAAAGGAGTTCTGGCATACTTAGGCGTGAATGACTCTAGTTTCCTCTTTTTTTGAACCGATTCCACTTCTGGTAAATCATCAATACTTTCACCATTCTTTGATCTCTTTAAGATCGATAAGACATCAATATCTGGAGCAAACTTTCCCAATAACTTTTTCGTTAGATTCAATTCTTCTTCTACTTCTGTCAAGTGCTTTCTAGTCAATGGTGTTCTACTATGCCTTTCGTAAAGACAATGCCTCTTATATTTGGAACAGAGGAAGCATATTGGCAAATCTCTTGAACACTTAATTCTTCTTCTTCTACATTCATTACAGCTGAACCTATTGGATTCAAAATCCTCACTTTCGCTCCCTTTATCCATTTCAGCCAACAGCTTTATCAATTTTTTTGAATTTGGATGTGTGAAGATAAGTGAAATAAAAATGAAAATATATCTCTGGGGAAAAAATAAATGAATTCCACTGAAGAGAAAAAAAAGAAATAGAAAAATGTTTATTCGAAAGGAATTTCTTATGTATTAGATTACCTAAGTTAAAGTATATCCACCACCAATGACCAATTCTTCCCCAACTACATAAGAAGAAGCATCAGAAGCTAAAAAGACATAGGCTCCTTTCAATTCGTAGGTGGCACAATGTCTTTTGGCAGGAATCATATCCATCCAGATTTTTTGGAACTCACTATTATGAGCATCAAGCATTTCGGTAGCGATATAACCAGGGGAAATGGCAGTTACTCTAGCAAAATCGACCCATTCGACAGAAAGGCATTTAGCCAATCTGACCAATCCAGCCTTCAGAGCATTGTATGGAGCTTGTTTTTGAGGATGATTAACTACTTGTGATGAGATTGAAGCAGTGAAAATGATTTTTCCTTGGTCCAATTTACCTTGCATTTTTTCAGCTTTGAAAACATTTGCAGCAGCTTGGGCAGTATAGAAAGCCCCATCTAAGTTGACGGACATTGTTGAACGATAATCTTCTTCAGAAAAGGCTTCACCTGATTCATGAATGGCGATTCCAGCATTTGGAACAACAATATCAAGTCTGCCGAAATCTTTAGCCACTTGTTCTACGCATTCAGTAATCTCTTTCTTGTTTGCAACATTGCATTGATAGGCATTAAATTTAACGCCCAATGCCTTGAAATCATCTTCAAGCTTTTTGATATGATCAGCTTTTGAAGTGTTGTAAGTTATAGCAATATCAGACCCGGCTTCAGCAAGACCAATAGCAGCAGCAAGACCAATACCTCTTGAACCACCAGTTATTAACGAAACCTTTCCCTTAAGCAGGAATAAGCTTAATACATGCCCATTGTTTGGTTGATATAACATTTTCTAATAAGTTGAATAAAGAGATGATGAAGTAAAAAATCGAAAACCAGCAGAGGAACAAGCTTTCTTATAAGCTAACAATATATATTTCAACAGGCAGAGACATACACTTGTGAGTCTATGAGAATTGGTAAACTTCATATTTCGCAGCAAGTATTCTGGGGTGGGGGAGAACGCTTCACTGAATACCTAAAGTCTCGGAAATGATCAAAGACACTGGCATTAAGTGATTAATTATCAATTCGGCATTTAGCATGTCATTAGTATCCACCCTAGTATAAGCGTCATCTAAATTCTTTTCAATTCCAGCCTGTACGTGCCGAGCTGCCACCCGATCTCTAGCAACATCGAAGTCAACCAGAATAAACCAGCTTTGATCAAACAAGGGGCTGATTTGGTCCCATGGTTTGATATCTAACAACAAGTAAAGGCCCTCCACCAAAATAATATCAACCGATGACGGGATAATGGTTCCGTTTGGGACTGGATCTTTTAGTTTATGATCAAAGGATGGAGAAACAATTGACTTATACCGAGAATTTATACGATCCTTCTTGTCAATAGCGCAACTTTGTCTAAGTTCCTTAATGAAGCTTATAAGGCCGTTACTATCGAAGGTAAATGGTGCACCACGCCTTTTGAATGCTTCGATGGGGTCTGGCATAGTTTTTAAATAACTTCTAGGATAATGAAATCCATCCATTCCAACTACTATGCTTTTATATTCACTTTGGTTGATTAGCTCTTTGACCTTATTAGCAACTGTTGTTTTACCAGATCCTGGGATCCCTACAATGCCAATAATGATTCTAGAATTCTGTGACTCTTGTAAGCATTCTATAGCCTTGTCAGCCAATAGTTGATATTCCATCGTTATGTTGCCTTTAGCTACCTTGGAAAGCTAAAAAAAGTACTCGGTAAGTTAGATCAATATAAAGGGTTTTTGCAACCGATCTTTGGCTCTGTCTTAGACCTCCGGCCTTCTTTGATTCGCCTTGAAGCTTTTCACTACTCTATGCTTAAAGGTCCTTGGATATGCGTTCACGTGATGGATCCGTTCATGGATGTTCAATTTGCTTTGAATTTGTGGAGGTGAAGAGAATATGTACGAGCAAAAAAAAAGTATTTAAAGCAAATGATAAATCAGAAGAATTGAAAAATAATTAAATCTAGCAACTAACAAGGAAGAACTATTAGCAATGGAAAACCCAGCATTTGTATTAAGAGCAGTGAAAGATCTTGCAATCGAAGAAAGACCAATTGAACCTTTAAACCCAAAACAAGTCAGAGTCCATATCAAACAAACGGGGATTTGTGGATCAGATGTTCATTATTGGCAAAGAGGTAGAATTGGGAAATTTATTTTAAAAGATGGCCAAACTATGGTTTTAGGACATGAATCATCGGGTGAAGTGGTCGAACTTGGATCAGAAGTTAAAGGATTGAAAAAAGGTGATAGAGTTGCAATTGAACCAGGGGTTCCATGTAGATTCTGTAGCTTATGTAGAGATGGTAAATACAATCATTGCGAAGACATGAAATTTGCAGCCACTCCTCCTGATGACGGTACTTTGGCCAAATATTACAATGTTGATTATGATTATTGTTATAAAATTCCAGATCACATGGATTATGAAGAAGCAGCAATGGTAGAACCAGTATCTGTTGCAGTCCAAATCGCCAAAAGAGCCGAATTAAAAAGTACTGATACTGTAGTGGTATTTGGATGTGGTCCAATTGGATTATTATGTCAAGCTGTTGCAAAAGCATATGGTGCTAAAAAAGTCATTGGAGTTGATATTTCTGTTGGAAGATTAGAATTTGCTAAAACTTTTGGAGCTGATGAAGTGTATAAAATGCCATTTAGACAAGAAGATGAAGGAGTCGAAGAGTTTGCTAAACGTATTTCTCAAGATATTAAGCAACAATTCAATTTAGATCCAAATGGAGCTGAAGTCATATTAGAAGCCACTGGTGCTGAACCTTGTATTCAAGTTGGTATATTCTTGGCTCGCCCAGAAGCTAAATTTGTTCAAGCTGGAATGGGAAGAGAATTTATTAGCTTCCCGGTTACTGAAGCCTTAGTAAAACAATTGAATTGGACAGGTAGTATTAGATATAGTAGTGGTGTCTACCCAACCGCAGTTGAATTAGTTGCCAGCGGAAAAGTTGACGTTAAAAGATTAATCACAAATAGATTTAAATTTGAAGATGCATTAAAGGCTTTTGAATTGGTCAAAGAAGGTAGAACTGATGTTATTAAAGTTATTATTGAAGGTGTTCAATGAACTACAAAATTTTAAAAATTAATTAAAATATTAGGATTCTCTATATATAAATTAATACTATTTACCTATCTACACATGTTCTTCATTGCTTTTTCTACTATTTGTATGCTGGTAAATAGCAAAAATTAGAGCCACTACAACACCACAACCTGCCATTCCCATTCCCATATGAAAAGCATTTCTTATTCCCAAATTAATAGTTTCTTGAACCATTGGAGGTTTAGTTTGAGTGGTATATTTTTCAACAGTACCAGCAAAACCAAGACCAATTGAAATAGAATAATTAACAAAAGTAGCCACTAACGAAGCAGCAATTCCTTGTTGATGTTTAGGAAAACTATGAGATAAAATGATGGTTGCTGCAGGGAAACTCATATCCATACCAAATGGAGTTACAATCATTGAAACAAACTGTTGACCCCAATAAATTTGACCTGGATCTCTAGTACCATTGATAATGTTACCTAATAAGAAACAAACCATTGAAATAATCATGATTAAAGACACTGGCACTTTTTGGATTAAAACAGCAGTTAGACCTGCAGCAATAAAACCCATTGGTAAACAAGGTATAAATCTAAAAGCAGCTGCATAATAACTAATATGATCAGCTTCAATCATTGTTCTAGCAGTATAAAATAAGAAAATACCAAAACTTGACCAACCTGCAGCGATACAACCAAGGACAAAACCAGTTTCACCTTTTAAGACTTCATTTGGAATCAAAGGATCTTTGACTTTCTTTTCAACTATAAAAAACAACCCAATCAATAAGAATCCAATAATGAATAAAACATAGACATAAACTTGATCCCAACCTACATTAGGACCTTGATTAAATGAAAAATTGATTAGAATCAAACCGCCTATTCCAATTATTGAGCCTAAATAATCAAAACTTCCTTTATTTGGATTATGATGGTCACCAATACGTTTTGGAATTATAAAAAATGCAAGAATTGCTAAGCCAAAGGTAAAGATTGATAAAATCCAAAAACTCCAAGGCCACCAAGCCTTTTCAGTCAATAAAACAGTGAATAATGAACCAATTACAAATCCACCAGGGGCAACAGCACCAAATAGACACATAAATAGAATTCTTTTCATTCCCATTGGATAATAATGACCGATCAAAGCTATTGCATTGGGGAAAGCTATAGAAAATCCTAAACCTTGTAAGGACCTAAATATATCAAAATAAACAGTGGAAGAAGTATAAACACTAATACCCAAAAGTAAACTGCTCAATGATATAATGAAATAAGCAATGATAAAAAGCTTTTTATAGCCGTACAAGTCACCTAATCTACCACTTGCTAGAATAAAAGTCCCCACCGTTAAGGAAAATGCAGCTGCAAACCAAGATTGTTCGCCTGGTGAATCTTCAACTCCAAAATGGGTTGCGATGACATGATTCGTGATAACAGTTTGACTTAACGTTGACTGAGTCAATAATTGGGTTGAACAAATAAGGAATAAAAAAACGACTTCTCTTAGTATTCCTATTTCTTCGTGAGTTGGCGATGGAACCATTTCCTCGATGACTTTCTCGTCTTCGGTCGATACATTGGTCTGTGACTCTTCCATATCCATCTTTACACCGTGATTTGTTTTTCAAGAAAAACAAAATGAACAGGAGGTATTCTAGTATTTATACCTTACCTGTTTCGCTTTTGACCTGTTTAGTTCCCTTGGTGCTTTAGTTATTTTTTACTAAAACCTTCTTCCCTTTGTAGGCCTTATGCGACACGGAAGATCTATGAGTTTTCCTAACAGTTACTAAGACTCTGCACCAAAAGTGTTCGCGTGATAAAAGTCGAATTAGTAATGTTAGTAATTTATTGGTAACACTTTGGGTTAAGCAGGGATGGCAAGTCTAGGCTAGTGGACTCTATACAAGATAGACTCAATACTATCGTCTCAATAAAACATTGACTCTATACAAGAGATAGAGTGAGACATCTAACTTACAGCTAGACATCGCTAGTTAACACTGTACGTCACTAGATAACGCTAGCTAACGTTAAAGGATAAGGTATGACCGAGAGAAATAGGTAACCTCAGAATTAGACAACGATAGAGTTAAGGGCTATACCAAGGAAGAGATTAGAAATAAAAGCCACAGTCAAAAATACAGAACTATTTGTGATTCACTAAATACTAGTGGAAATTTAATAAGTTGAGTATTACCCCATATTTTTTCAATATCCTCAAATATCCATACTTTTCAATACTCTATGCATATAACAACTATTCCTCCCATTGACTGTTAGAAATGTCAGTTACTAATCGATTCTTCCGCCGTTTGCTTTTTGCAACTACAGATCCGAAAAAACATGCCGCTTTTGACTGCAGGCACACTACCTGATAACTAACACACACTTAAGTTCCAGTTAAATTGTTTGCAAATATCTGACCAATCAATGATTAAATCACCTCTAGGATTCAACTGCCAGCATCTTTGAATGATCTGCCAACATCGTTGAATATTATCAATTGGACAACTCTTTTTAATGTTATTAATAATATCAATTATTATTAATTTATCATCTGATAAATACGATGTTAACCCACATAATAATAAAGGCAAACAGCATGTCACATTCATTTTGGTATCAATCAATTCATTGATTTGATGAATCATTTGTTGTTTGTGGTTTTGAATAATAGGTAAATTAGGCTGATAACGTTTAATGTATAAATACCAATTCATCTTACAAATTGATCTATACAATTCAAATGATTTTAGATGAAGTGATGCTTCATCTTGATCTAGTGGTATTAGTAGATTCAAATTAGGTTCAACACTTTCAATTTTTTCATATAAGCAATTTGCAATGTTCATAAATTCATTATCTTTATCATTCTCTTTATGGTCAGTACCAAAATTGTTTAATTTAACTTTATAATTCATTATCTCTCCTAATACAGTCAAGATTGGTTGATTACAACCTTGTAATGTATCCAATCCATAATCAATTGAATTTTTAGTAAAACTGTCATGGTTTAATACCTCATTGTACTCTTTCATTGATATTAAAGTCCCATTTCCAAAAGACTTGGAAGACATTATATCATGATATTGAAAGTTGGATATTAGAAACCTTACTTCATTTGAATAATTGAAGTCTTTACATAATTTTTCTAATCCACCATATTCTCTGATTAATTTATTACAATCTTCAAATATGATTTCCCAATTATTCAAATCCCCTGAGCAAATATTAAAACCAATCAACATTAAATAATAACATATTTTAAAGTATATAGTTAATCTATTTGAATCATTATTAAAATTTTGTTCAAATTTCATTAACGACAATTTTAAATAACTTGAAACTTCTTTATCTAACATTCTATTTTTAAAATATAATGCCCCCCATGCTGATACTAACAAAGAAAATGTTTCTTCATTATTAGCTAATAAACAAAAAAAATTCTTGAAATAATTAGATTTTTCTATACTTACTGATAATACATCTGTTACATGGTTTTGATAATAATTGATATAAAATGGGGCCATACCATTTAATGATAATTTTGGACTGAAAAATATCGGATTAGATAGATCGATTTCTTGCATAGGGTATTCATAATTTGAATCCTTATACTTCATTAGTTGAGCCTCATTCGGTTTCGCTTGTTCTTTAGATTGTTCCTCAAATTCTTGTTTAATTATTGGGACTTCAGACGATTCTATATGTGATTTTGCTTTAACTTCTTGTATGAAAGGTACGTCCTTTTGCTTATAAACACAATCAATACCTTTTAATCTACAAAATGAACAAGTTGGATGATTCTCATCACACTTCCTCCTTCTTTTCTTACAATAATTACAACCATTTTTGGATCTATACTTTATGCCAACAATATTTTCAAGTTTGATTTTCTTTTGATTAACGTTTACTGCTGCCTTAGACTGTACTTGCTTTAAGTTCTTTCTATTTATCTTCGTCAAGGAGTTTGCTTCAAATATCGAAAACATCTTCCACAAATCAAAAAGTGTAGGTTAGAGATCAATTTTTGTGGCCGCATTTTTATCGTTATCTAAATCATCGTATATTCAGAACCGTCAAAATGGGATGAAGTTCAGATAAATAAAAGTAATTAAAGAGAGGTCAAATATGAAATTAATTTAAAAAGTTGCTATTTAATTCCACTTCCATTTCAAAATCAGGTTGAAATTCAGCATATAAGGTCTCAGGATCAGCTGAGGTATATTCAGTATAAGCAGCTTCTTCATCACCAATCAATTTTAAGGACTCACCAGGTTGTAAAGCAGCCAAGGCTAACAATTGGCATTCACAAGATCTTTCTAATAAAGTAAAAAGATAGGCAGCTTCATCTACGGTATTACCAACAGTAATTAACCCATGATTTTGGAGAATTGCAGCTTTACCATTGCCGATACTCTTTGCAATTTGAATACCTTCATTAGCAGTTAAAGCTACACCACCGAAATCAGTATAAACGGAATGAGACTTATAAAAAGTACAAACATCTTGATTAATCATATCCAAAGGTTTACCTAATGCACTATAAGCTTTACCATAAACTGAATGAGTATGACAAGCAGCATGAATATCAGGTCTAAATTTATGAATTGCTGAATGTATAGCAAACCCTGCTGCATTTATGGCAGCTTGGTTACCATCAGGTAAGATATTACCGTCTTCATCAACATGAACCAAATCACTTGCTTTGATTAAACCAAAATGTTTAGCTAAAGGGTTAATCCAAAATGTTTGACTATCAATTGGATCTCTAACTGATATATGTCCTGCACTACCTTCAGTGAAACCCTTTCTTGAAAAAACTCTAAAAGCAGCAGCAACATGTTGTTTTATCCATTTCCGCTCATCTAACTTATTAGTAAATTGTGGGATTGGGAATGGATGACTTAAACCTTTTGCAATATTATGAGATCCTCTTTCTCCAACAGAATACCCTCTTGAAGTGGTGGCTTCTACCGTTACCGATGATCCTGTTTCTGTGGAAGTAGTTGTACTTGATACCATTACTTATCTTCTGTGTTATAATTAATCAGTTAAAGAAAAAAAAAGGGCAAAACAAGAAAGGGAATGCTTAGGTTATATAACAAAGAAAAATTTGTATAGTGAGTTAGTGCAAATCAGATTCCGCTATCTTTGCCTTTTTGAGCAAAGTACGCGAACGGAATTATGATTGCCTGGAACTTGGAGCTTTTGGTGTTTTCTTACGTAATCTTTTGTCCCCAGCAATCTCTCTTTCCCTTTTGTCTTCAGTTTTTCTTAGTATATCAGCGTCGCGCTTACATAAGCATCATTAGCAACGTTCGTTTATAAGTGGATCACGTGATCTATTTGCCTTCGGAAAGTTCATACGGAAATATACAATTAAGGAATTAAACTATGGAATATCAAATATCACTCCACGCATCACGAGCTAATTTTAGGACTCTCGGACGGTAACAGCTGGACAGCTATACGGTGTAGGCTTGTAGGCTCCACCTCTGGCCTTGGATGTTCTTGCTCCAGTTATACGGCTCGGTATCTCTGTCCTTCACTGAGACACAACCTTGTCATGAAGTTGGGAGGTGCGTATACTGGAGATCTTAGGCTTTCCGTATTGGAGACTAATACGGCGCCTTTGTGTTGCAGCCTCTTTTACTAGCTTTTCCCTCGTTGATGCTTTTCCCTGGCCGATTAAGATTCAACCCAAGGCATGTATGTTTTCTTCCTGTTTGCTTCTAGATGTACATGGGTATATCTCGACACACTGAACGTTCTGCATACCTAAACGCATGGCATTGAATCTGCCAAACTCAGGCTACGTAAATCTGTCGTATCGGAAAAGTACCAAATTTTTTAGCAATATTATTTTATAAGGTGTTCATACCTGTTGCCTTGTGTTTAGTTCGCCTTGTAGCCTACCTTACTTGACCGCTACCATCTTACTGGCAGGCGATTTACCCCAGCCACTAAAAACCTTTGGAATCTGATGTAGGCTCTGCTCTGGACTGAAAAACGCTTAAAACAAATGGGATTCCTTTACGGCTAACATTGAAGATACGGAAAAAAGACGTAAATGCAAAAATAGAAAAATTTCCTTATTATTAATACAAAGTGGACTCGAGTTTTTCTAATTAGTGTCAATTTGGGTCTTTGACGGTATTGACATTACCAGGAGATTTTGGATACGGTGGGAAAATAGGAAAGGCTGGCGTACTATAAAACATTGTCTTTGTCCCTTTGTAAAAAAACAGACAAATCTTTATAAAAAGACAGAGAGATCTCTGCGATTATGAAACATCATACAAACATGGCTAAAAGACTAAGAAGATTACCACCAGAAAAAAGGCAAAAAGTATCTACTGCCTGTGATGGGTGTAAAAAGAGGAAATTCAAATGTACTGGAACTTTACCTTGCCAGCTATGTAGTAAAAAAGGTTATGATTGTGTTTACAGTATCATTGATAAGAGAAGTTTAAAAGGTCAAAGATTGGCCAATGAAAGAAAGGCAAAATTCATGCTGTCTGACTGTGATGAAAGCTACGTGGTTGATAACTCAAGACCAGGTTCTGTTGATAATGGAAAGGGGAAAAGACGTTCAATGGTAGACCCTTTAGATTCGATCAAATCCGATCATGATGATAGCCCCGAGCCTCCCTCAGAACCAAGAACCGAGACGATGATGGTTAAATTGGTGGCTAAAGAAGTAACGAAATATGAAGCCAGGAACATGAGATCAATGGAATTGAATGATATGGTCAATCCAAGAGAAGTATCAGTTCAATTGCCATCCCCCAGTATGTCGCCTTTAACATCTCCGAAATGTTCAATTTCTGAATCAACTTCAATTAAGGATATAAAATACTTTGCTGAGTCAAATTACAATTCCATCATCAATGAATTCAATCAAGTATCGTATAATTTAAAGAACCATGTTTTCCCAATCAATAATGAATTAATTAACTTTAAAATTGATCTTAACATGAAATTAACTAACTTACCAGTTAAGTTTCAATTAATGCAAGATATTCAAAAGTTTAATATCAACTTTAATAATAATTGGAGTATTATTAATGATTCCCAAATTAATCTAATTATAACACAAATTTATGATTTAAATCAAATAAATAATAACAAAAATTATATTTTATTATACTTAATTCTTGCTTTAAGTGATTTAAATCATATAAATTCAATACTTTATTTCAAAAGTTCTTTGATTCTTTTGCATAATGAAGTTAATTATGATATTGCTTTATGGTTAATTCAATGCCATTACCTAATCTTTTTTTATTATAAACATTTAAAAGATTTCAATAAATGCTATCATCATTTGGGTATAGCTATTAATTTCAGTAAATTATTGAACAATTCAACTTCAAATCCTATTGATAATAGTTCAGTGACTGAATTTGAAAACTTATTTAACTCCCTTGTAATCAATGATACATTATTAAGTTGTGTAATAGGAAGACCATGTCAATTAAATATAAACAAGACTACCACAAATGAATTGTTCAATTTATCTTCCATCTTAAATAAGATATTGGTGAATTTTTATAATAATGATCAAAATTTAAATATTTATAAATTAAAAGATTTATCAGTCGAATTAAAATCTTGGTCAATCAATTTATCAACGAATTTTTCAATGCAATTGCCTAACCCTAATATAATTAACTTAAATGTTATAAATTTATTGTCAATATTATTAATTTCAAGGCCATTGTTTTTGTATCATATATTTTCAATTACAAATTCAAACTATTCAAATGATTTGAATGACTTGAGTTATAATTATTTCATTAGTGGATTGAACGCTTCAATATACTCGGTTCAATTAATTAACCTGTTTGTTAATGGCCTAGATGATTCATCTTCTAATTTACTCCAACAGTCTTGTCAAATGATTTATATATCAATTTGCTTATTCCAAAAGTATAATTTGAACTACAATTTTGACATAAATTATTTATATAATATTTTAAAGATCGGTTCAGCCCATTTACCTTTGAATTACAAATCCATTTATCAATCGATTTTAAATGTTTCAACGTTTAAAGATGTTTCTTTAAACTTAAATCCAATTAACTTGATTGATTTAAAGAACTTTCAAAACTATTTTGTCAATCAAGAGATTGCTCCAACTTTTAGAAAGTCTTTAAACAATTATGACTCTTATGACCAAGCCCTTTTAAATAAAGTTTAATGTACACGTTTACCCTAAATACATCTCAAACCCCCATTAAACTACATAAATCAGGACCAATTTCTGTCATCTAGGAGGTTGTACGTCAGTTTCAACGTCTTCGCGTTCGCAATGTTGCAACAAAAAGAATTCACTTTTGTTTGCGGGAAGCCTTCACTATTCAATGAATTTGGGTACGATTTGGGTGATATTGTCGTTGCTTCATTGTGCTTGGGCATCACCAGGTGATAAGTTGAAAAGGTTTAAAAGATGTGTGCGAGAGTGTGATTCAAAAAACTGCCAATCTGCTGATATTTATTCATCGTGGGACTTTATGCCTTTCAATGAAAATTTGAAACTTCTATTATGGGACTGCCAACAAGATTGTGATTACCAATGTCAACAGATAATAACTCTGGAAAGAAAACGAAACAACAAGAAAATCGTACAGTTCCATGGTAAATGGCCATTTAAAAGAGTATTGGGGATTCAAGAACTAATTTCTTCACTATTTTCAATCGGTAATTTGGTACCTCATTTATTTGGATTATTCAAATTAGTGAATCACTTAAAACAACCGAATAATTCATATCAATCTAGGATTCAATTATACATTGCTATAAACTCATGTATTATAACCTGTATGGCATGGTTCTTCTCCACCATTTTCCATATCAGAGACTTCAAAACAACTGAAAAATTAGATTATTACTTAGCTGGAGCTACTGTGTTGGCAGGACTTCATACATTTGGTTCCCGATTATTCAAATTATATTTACCAAGTAGATTCATATATTTACTCGGGTTTTCATTCTTATGCTTATGTACTTATGTGGGTCATATCATCAGATTGGTAGTCGATTGGTCTTATACTTATAACATGAGAGCTAATATCTTTATTGCCATTTTACAGAATCTTTGTTTAACTTCATTATGTTATGAATTGTATTCCCAATATTATGGATTGCCACTCAATTTGAATCATTTGAAATACACCAATCTTATATTAATGAGCAATTTCTTCCAACGTTCCTCGAAGTTGTTTTGCTTGTATCCTTTATTACTTTCTGCAATAGTCATTATTGGTATGTCTTTAGAAATCTTTGATTTCCCTCCATTCTTCAATGATTTGATTGATGCTCATAGCTTATGGCACTTGGTTACTATAATACCAGTGGTATATGGATGGTATGATTGGTTGATATGGGATATAAAAGAGAATGTAGCGGTGGATAAAATCAAATTAGATTAGAATTTATTCACCCACTTTAAGCATAATAATATAATATAATATGTAATAATAAAATTAATAATATAGATAATATAGTTTTTGTTGCATTATTGTAAACTCTACACATATTTATACATGACTTTGAAAATCTAAGAATAAATTAATCTTCATCTTCTGGAGGTGGTACATAAGGAGGTGGTTTAAAAAATTCTTGATCTTGTTCAACCAAAGCTTTAAAATTTGCTTTATCGTCAACAAATTCATACAAATATTCCAACTCTAAATCATGGACTTGCCTTCCTAACATCACTAAAGAATGCAATGGCTCACCGCTTTCATAAGAGCATAATTGTTTTAAGCTTCCAGCTTTAAATTTTTGTTGTGGAGATCCCAATCTTGATACAGCAACACATGGTGTATTTTCAGTATAAGCTTGTTGTTGTCTGATATCTTCAATTTCAATTAATTGTGATGCAGCAGTTTCAATGTTCATGTAACGAGGAGGCTCATAAATCAATCTACCTCTTGCCATATTTTCAATACTTTGTTCTTTAACTTTAATGTCCAATAAAATCAAAGTATGTAATCCAATTCTTCTGTTTTCCATAATTTTATCGTAAAAAGAATCTGGTTTCCAACTATCTGTGAAAAAGACCAAGGAAATGGTTTGTCCAAATTGATATAATTGTAACCCACATGCCCCCACTGCATTCATGACTGATGCATTATGAATGGTTTCAATTTTTATTCCTAATTCTCTAGCTCTTATGACTAAATCGGTATGTGTAGTGGCACCATAGGGATCCCCAACAACTAAAAAGGCAATATCATCAGTTTCTCCTCCTTCTAATATGATATCTGAACCTCCCTCGACTAATTCTCTGTCAGCCAAAATCACTTCACGACCGTAGAATTCTTCTAATGATTTTTGATCAGCTTGCATTAATATAGAGGTATATGCCTCGAGGTAAACTCTTTTACATTTTTTAACCACTTCTAATCCTCTAACAGTGATGTCGGATGTATATGACAATCCTAATCCTACCAAATACAACATTATAAACTAGGATCAATTGTATCTACTAAGAACTTGACTTACTATGCAATATAAAAATTTTCTATATATTAATGCGATGCGAAGCTCATCAGAGTAACTAAGTAACAAAGTTAAGTATCATCAAGTTGAGTTAAGATGGTAAAGATCAAGTCCTTATCCAGCCCAGCTATGGCTTCGTCATCTAAGATCAAAGACCGAGCGTCTTTCAATCTCTCTTTTAAGCACAAATTGGTATAGTCAATTGATTTTGATTCATTTTTCATATAAGCTATGGCCTTAGCTATGAGTTGAGGGTTTTGTTTCCGTTCTTCAACATTATGATTATATAGCAACTCGTAGACTTCAGAATCTGTTGAATAATTCAAGCTGTGTAGTATAGGGAAAGAGAACTTGCCCTCGATCAAGTCTTCACCTAATACACCTTTCATATGACTGTATTTGTCACTAACCAAATTGAAATAATCGTCACGTAATTGGTATATGATTCCAATCAAACTGGATAATGGGATAGCATTTGCTGATTTAGATGGTTTAAAAGCTTCTAACAATTTAATCATCATTCGTAATAGCCCTCCAGTTTTATCCATAGCCATTTCCAAGTATTGTTGTTCAGTTGGCATCACCGTTTCCTTATTTCGATTGTCTCTCCAATAAATATCAACCCCTTGGCCATGATGTAAATTCAACATTTCATCAGTTATGATCCGATTGATTTTTAAGCTAATTCTATCTTGTTCAATTGGATCTTTGGTATATATCTCCGCCAATCTATTAGCCTTATTAATGGCTATAAAATACATTAAATTAACACAGTTTATGGTTAGAGGAGTCCCGAATTTGATATGAGCAGCTGGTGATCCTCTTCTATATTCACTGCTATCCTCAACATCGTCTATAATCAATGAACAATCATGTAACATATCGACAATCTCGTTCATTTCTTTAATCAATTCTTCATTATCGATATTGAAATATAATTCATTAAATGCTTTGATAAAGACCATCCGAATCTTTCGGTTGTTACCTGGTAAGTTCTGAAGGTATGTGAATGGTTCTGTGATATTACTTGTCATGGGATCTTTAGCATCCCGATCTAATGGTGTATCATTCCTTTGAATCAACTTTTGCACATCCATTCCTACCATCATTAGTTCGGGATTTTGCCTCAATTTTTTTTCTCTCTTTAATTGTTCAGCTGTTCAATCTGGCGATAGTTCAACTTCGGGTCGGAAAGTTAGCAGCAATGGAGAACTTGGGTCAATTATTGGCCGACATACCGCCAATATCAAGATATTGGACGATTTCTATCATAGCGGCTACTTTAGCTTCGTCATTGAATATTATATCACCAATGAAATTGGTATTTTCACCAGAGAGAGCACTTTCATCTCAACCATGGAGATTATTTACATCGTTTTGTTATTTTGGAGAGCTACTGTTTTCGATGGTGCTAGCCATATGGACCACTGTTAGATGGTCAAGGATGTTGGAAGAATCATATGAAGTCCCAAAGGCAGTATTCCCAAACTCAACTTATAAGTTCAATCCTCATCAAAAATCTTTACTTAAGAAAGCAGTCAATAAGCTAAATACTTTGGACTATTTGTATTTTGTTACATTGATCTGCTTATCTATTATTGCTTTAACAACATTAGGGTCATATTGGTTGAATTATCATATACCAATGTTGGGACTTATATTAAACGAAGTACTAACTTATATATTATGTAGAGTTGATCCTACATTACAAGTGAATGTATTTGGATTAATAACATTTCATGGTAGCGATATACCGATTTTCACGGCAATGTTGGACTTATTGTTACAGAAGGAAGTTAGAGAACAATTGGTGCCATTATTTGAAGGTAATTTAAGAGCCATACCCATGATTTTATCTACTTCGGCAGCTTGGAAAACATATATTTGTTTATTTTTGGGTCATTTTTGGTGGTTTATAAACTTTTTTTTATTACAAGATGTCTATTATGATCCAAAAAATTCAACTAGATGGAATTTAAGAAATACAACCCCAAAAAGAATTGAACAAACTGAACAAATCGGTTATGTTGATTTAACAAAAACCTCAATAAGATTTATAATGTTACCTCCTTGGTATTGGGTCATTCTATATAATATCAGGAATGGTAGGGGCCAATTCGATTAGATGAACACTAATTGAGGATCAAAAGACTAAAGGAAATTAGAAGGTTCCATTAAAAAGATCACAACGCGTTTCAATTGACAGCAATTGACAATTTGACATCCATACAATCTTCCAATGCCAATCCTCAGCTCAATCGGTTAGAAGCCAGAGGAGCCAAAGAGCCAGTTGCATTCAATTCTAGATCTATTCATCTAGCTAGCCATTTAATGTACATATTACGATGCTAAGTACACACAAACATACTCTTTCAATTTTCATGTCATACACATCTGATGCTGTCTACTTATCTTATCGTAACACACGCAATCAAATAATCAACAGCTGCTTAATCAATCCATTGTCCCTTGTAGGCTGTTTTTCGCAACTGCTACAGGAGAATTGCAGCAATTTATAAGAGCCCTTAAACGAGCATCACAAGCCCTCTTACAAGGGGGCTGGACGCCATACCTACAAGCCTGATATGAACGTCCTCTTACCATTCACCCATATACACGTACGTATCTCGATTTCTACGCCTACTTCTCCCTATTTATATAAGCCCACCTCCCGTTCTGATCCCTCCATATCTCAGGTAGTCAACCTGGGTGCGATATCTCCCTTTTTTAAACGATCATTTAATTGAGGAAGAAAAATTTAATCTATCAAGAAAACGGTTAATTAGGGATAAATTTTAAATGGTCATTTAAATCATTCATAGATCGATTATATATCACACTGATCCAAGTTTAGACGTTATTTATACTAATTAAAGTATATTGGAAGTGTTTTGGAAGGGTTTTGAGGTAATTTGGCTGATAGTTGGAAGCTAAGGGCCCAGATCAGTTACCACACCAGAAATAGCCGCCTTGGGATAGGTATAAAGACGTAGAGATAATAAGAGATAAAGCCCATAGACTAGAAGTTACAAGGACATAGACTATAAGATAGAAACAGAAAAACAATGTCTTTGTCGGGAGGTGTCAAGTATGACGCCGTCAATATCCTTCAAGATGAGATCAATAACTCAACCACCTTTGTTTTACATTCATCAATAAACCAACTCATTAATAACTTCATAAAGTATTTGAAAGAGCCAAGGTATCAAAATCCTTTAACTATTAAAGAATTATCTATTCTATTTCAAAACTTTTATCATGACTTAAACTCATTAATTATCAATATCTATACTCAAAGTAATAATACTAAGAAGCAGTTAATTAGTAATTGTCAATATTTTAAAATCGATCCTTTGAAATTTGATTATTTGTTAGCAATTTCAAATTATTCTTCGTCTTCAATAAAGTTAGTTAAAAGAACTGATGAAGAAGCCTTGTTACAACTAAGAATCTTCAATTTTTATAAATTTTTAATTATATTTAAATCATTAGATTTATCAATGATTAAAATTTTTAATTCAGTTAACAAAGATGATGATAGTATACTATTTGATAAAATATTTAAATTCAACGAAAAGGATTTAGTAAATCAAGAATTTTTTGATAAAAAATTGAAGTTATTGAAGAATTTAAATATCCCATTCAAGAATTTCTTAGATAATAATAATCACTCATCAACTTCAAATTCAAATTCTCAAGACGAATTGGATTCTTTTTTAAATAATAATCCCCAACTTGATGATTTAATTACTAAATTTAAAGATTTATCAAATACAACAATTCCCCTTTCAAAATTACAAATCATTGTGAATTTCCAGAAAGATTTAATTATATTATTGACTAATCATTTGAATTCAAATAATGTTAATAATGATATATTATTACCTATTTTAATCTATTTAATTATTTATAAATTTGATTCAAATTTAGACTTGTTTTTGAATTTCAATTTCATTAAGAATTTTGTTAATTTGTTGGATCCTTATGATGTCCATTTATCAAATAACACTAATTATATACCACCAAATGATAATCGTTTAAAAATTAAGAAAACTACATTGTTTGATTGTTTAAATTTGGATGAAATTAATGATTCATTGATTGATTCAAATGAATTCTTCAAGACTGATAAAGATTTGATCAACTTTATTAATTCAAATTATTTGAATAATAGTGAATTGAATTATTATTTAACAAATTTTGAGGCTGTAATATTTTTCATTCAAAATGTAACAATTCATGAGTTAATGGAAATTGAAACTAATGATGAACTATTAACTAAACCTTTAAATGCATTAGTTGATAAAGAATTATTTGAATTTCCATCAAATAATAATAATAGCACTACTAATAATAACAATTCAAATAATAGTAATAATTCAAATTTGAATTCAATCATAGAATCTCAAGATATTTCAGATTCAAGTTTACATCCTGATCAAATGTCCAGATCAAGGTCAGGTTCTTTATTTAATACCTTATCAAATCGAATTTCAGAAGCTACCAAGAATAGATCCAGATCAAATTCCAATTTAAAAAATACAAGAGAATCATTCCCTTCAATAGATTATGATAGTTCAACAACTCCAACTTCACCGATAATTTCGAATGATTCAGATAGCTTATCTATGATGAAAAATATTATTAATCGATTTGGATCTGTCAGTGTTCTGCAATTCAAAGGATTTGATGAAGAAGATCAATTAACTTCGGCAAAGCATACTAGATCATCTTCCATCATTGATAAATTATCACCTAATCATACCAGAACTCGATCATCTTCATTAGAAAACCAATTACAACTTCCTTCTAATCAATCATCTTCAAATATAGTATCACCAACTCGGAAAAATACCATTGCTTCCAAATTAAGTTCAGGAGTATCAGAAATAATGACTAAATTTAATCAGAACACTAATGAATCAACCGCTTCATTAAGGTCTTTAGAAGAAGATGCATCCACCATTATTCAAAAAAGACCCGATTATACTAGAAGTAGAACAGCTAGTATTCAAATTATGGAAAAATGGTTCAATAATTTGAGTCAACAAGCAGCACATCAATCAACTCAACAAAATCAAACTTCTTCATCAACTCAAACCCAAAAACTTACAAAGGAAGGCTCAGATTCTATCAGTGTAAGTCAAGAAGGTTCATTATTTAGTACCCCTTCAAAAGAATTGACAAAGTTTCAAGATGTTGATTTCGATTCCTTGACAGTTTCTGATTTACGGACTTTGAAAACTTATTATGATCAATTATGTAATGAGTTGGGCATGAAATATGACTCCAAGTCTACTGATTTAAATGATCAAATCAGTAGTGTTAACTCTATCTAGCATTTACATACTTTCATTCAAAATATACACACATACATATCTACCATTGTTCTTTCTTGAATCTTCAGGTTTCCTTAGATCTCAAAATTTTCTGGGGTTTTCGAGAAAAATCTAATAGAAGAAAAAAGAATATATATAGAGGTTCCATCATCTACAAACATCAACTATAACCCATGGGAAAAAGACGATTAGATGATGGTTTGGTAACGCATAAATTAGGCAAGAGAGTACGGCTTGATAACCTCCTTTCAGATTTAACGTTAGAAGACCTGAAAATTGAGATCAATCCTAAATTGAAGACTTTTGATTTTAAAGAGAATGATAAAAATGATGTTAATACTTATATTGCTGATAAGATGATGGAAAGTTTCAAATCCACCTATCATTCCCATTCACAAGTAATTAAGTGGTCTAATCCGTTTTGGTTGATAGTGTACCATTTTCAAAAATGGGTGGTACGATTGTTTAATAGATTTGTAAGAAATTATAATTTAGCCAACGGTACTAAAATACCAAAAATGAAGACTTTTGCAAAGATAGTTACCTTAATTAGGCTGCAGGACTTTACATATCATGATTTGTTTCAAGTTGTGGGGAAAGAGAATGAACTTGAATCATCTAAACTAGCTAAAAAATTCAATAAGCCCAAGACTCATCTTGAGGAGATTGACTATAAGGATATACGATATAATTATTGGGATACAATAGATGCCAATACAGATTTCTGTATGAGTGATTCAGAATCTGATGTATATATGACTGATGAATGAACGAATAGACCCTTTTACTCCTCGCTATGATGAGTCACTTCTTCAACATTTGAATCAATACCCTTTCTTGAGGTCCATGGATGCTATTTTTAGCTGTAAGTCAAAGCCAATTCATACCTTTGAAACATTGGCTATAGTTTCTGGTTGTTGCTCAAAGGAGCAGCTATAACACCAGGTCTCCAAACTCCTTTGCATCGGCCCATTTCTGGCGTTAAGACCTTGAATTCACACCAGTCATAGCCGGGGGCGATCCACTGCAGTGTTCTTCTCCTCCTCCAGGTTACACAAACTCTACATCCTTAAATGACAGCACACATGACTCACAACGCTCGTTAGTCTCAGAATGTTAGAGATAATCTCATTTGCTCACTGTATAAGCACCACAGGATTCAATTGGCCTAGAATTATAAGGGTTCAATGGACACAATTGATTCAATCTCCTACGAGAGTTCTCTATCCACGTTAATAGATGCACTGTTCAGTTGGGTTTGCAAGTAGGCCAGGGTAGCCAAATAACCAATGGCTCATTGTTTGTTTTCACTGTTTGGTTATCAATCTTTTTGCAATCAAAACATTTACAGTGATGCGAAAATAATGACCCTTATCAACGTGGATAACAACAACCCAAATAAAACTATATAAATAGTTTAAATTGTCTGTGGGGTCCTATAGATTTTTCTTGTTAGAATGATACTAAATCAATTGAGAAGATCATTTAAAGCTTCAAACATTATTACAACAGCCAAGATGGCAAAATTCAACATGTCTACTGTCACTCCATTAGATAACTATATATCGAGATCATGGTTAAGACAGCATTTATATTTTTTAGGATTTGATTTGATCCGATTACAGAGTTATCAGAAATTGAGTAAATCAATTGGAACTAATGCAGGAGGGTTAATTAAGACATTGGTTAGTGATATTTCAAGCTTTATCAACAGAGAATTGAATGAAAGCTCTTCTACCAAAGCAACTAAAGAGTTAAAAGACTTGATGTATCTATATAACAATGATCTAATCAAATCCATTAATCCAAATTATAATATTAGTGAATGTAGATTGTTTTTCATATTTGTTGGATATATGATAATCCATAATAAAGGAAATGAAACTTTAGCTTTAGAAAAGTTTACTGATAAATTAATTGAAATTTATTTAGAATCAAATTCTTATAAATTTAACAATATGTTACATGATGATTTCAAACTACGAGTATTAAATATTGCTAATGAATATTATGAAACTGCTTCAATAAACTACGATAAATTGTATAATAAACTGCCAAAAATTTTAACTTTGTTTATCACAAAACATATTAAAATTAGTTTACCAAATTTACCAAAAATTGAAGATAAAAAATTATTAACTAAAAGTCTAATGCATAAGGAATTATATCGTGGATTAACTGATGAAGGCCATCCCTTTTATAAAAAATTAATCGATAATGGAATTAAACCAGATCGTGACGTGCATCAAATTATCAGAAATGATTTAAGTTATTTCGATGGCTTAGGTGATTATTATTTATCAAAAGAGTCTTCTAATCTATTGTATGAGTTTAAAAATTCAGCTCCTTATACCGATGAATCTTCTTTTGGCAGAAAATCTTATACCCTTTTAAAAACCATATTGGCTACTAATACTTTATTGTCAAGGTTAGCATTGACTTATAATTTACATGAAGGTTTAAATGATGATATAGTAAATGGGATATTTAGAGAGAGTTATGTTCCATACTTGAACGATTGGAAAGACTTGGATTTCCAGACTTGTCAGGAATCAAA
Source organism: Yamadazyma kitorensis (assembly GCA_030572015.1). NCBI lineage: Eukaryota > Fungi > Ascomycota > Pichiomycetes > Serinales > Debaryomycetaceae > Yamadazyma > Yamadazyma kitorensis. Next base: position 44,494 of record JAJLZC010000036.1, on the reverse strand, counting down.
AAGTTATCGTTATGAACAAGAATTTATTGCTGATTATTTCGAACAGTATGTTGGTACATTATTTTTAAATCATCCTGATGTTGCTAAAGATTGGATCAATGAAATATATCAAAACGTTTTATTTCTGATTGGTGAAGAACATAAGATACCTTCAAAATCCTTGATCCAGTATGACTATCATTCTTGGGGTGTGGATGTAATTGGTAGAAGATTAAGATAACTTTTCTTTGAGGTCATTGCTATTTTTTTTACTATATTATATACTTTATAGATGTTATGTGCTAAACGATTAGATGATTATGAATATATTTATTACAATTAGAACAACTACTTTTTCCTTCCTTCTTTCATCAAAGCCAAAAATCCTTGGTTCTTCTTGGGCTTATTAACTTTCTTCTTAGTGATGTACTTTTCTTTTTCTTCACTTTCACTATCATCGCTATCACTATCGTCACTCTCACTATCATCACTATCACTATCGCTATCATCACCATCACTGCTGTCAGATTCATCCTTCGTCTTTGGCTTATCGCTTGGTTTCGGTGGTGAAAATTTATCTCTCACATCTGGAATACCATGTTTAGCAAGATCGCTTAATGAAGTCAACAAGGGTCTTCTGATTTTACTGATAAATGATTTTACATCATAAGATGTTGGCTCTTTCAGCTCTTCCTGTGCTGCTGGGGTTTCTTCTTGTCTTGATTCTGCTACATCTGGCCCATCAACTACAGCTGCAACTGTTGATTCAACAGCTTTTTTGTCTGTGATGGTTTCGGGTTGTGGAGTTCCTATTGGGGTCTTCAATTTGACCTCTTCATTGACATTTTTTGCTAACTTTGGTTTGGAGGTCCTCTCCTCTGATTCTGATTCTGAATCCGAAACTGAATCTGATCTTGAGCTTGAGCTTGAATCTGAATCTGAGTCTGAATCTGAATCTGAGCTTGAATCTGAGTCTGAGCCTGAGCCTGACAAAGAGCTTGAAGCGCTTGACTTAGGTTTCTGCTTTCGCTTAGATTCTGTAGCATGCTTTGAGATTGGGGCACTAGAACTGCTAGAGCTGATATAACTACTTGAACTATCTGAATCTGAATCTGAAGAAATTTCCTTCTCGATAGATGTCACTTCAGCTGCCACCTTGCCTACTTTTATTCTAGACTTTTTGGAGTCCACTTCGACTTTATCACCCTGTTCATTTTGAGTCTTTTCTTCAATTGAGGTCTGTTGCTTAAGCTTTGCCTTTCCCTTTTGCAGAGATTTTGATTCCTTGATGTAAACAGCGGGTTCTTCTGAATGGTTCTTTTCCTCTTCGACTTCTGCACTTTCTTGACCATCGCTGGAGTCCTCATCCGAGTCTGAATCAACGCTTGAACTTGACTCACTGTCAGAGCTTCCTTTGAGTGCTCCTCCTTCTCCTCTTCCATTTTGTTTCTTAGAAACAGATGCATGTTTACTATTCTGTGGAGCGGCTCCAGTGGACCTTAATTGTCTTCTTACTGATTGCTCACCTTCAATCTCTTGAGTGTTAGGAACAATATCATTTGCTGATTTACTTTTGCTTGGTTCGTTTTCCTTCGGTACAGGTATAACATGAGCATCAGGGGGAGTAGGACTACGACGATATCTAGCAGACGGGTCTTCTATTGATGTCACATTTTTACCCAACACAGTTTTTGTTGACTTTGATTTCGTTTTAGAATCAGACTTGACCTCATTAGTTTCAACAGCTTCAACGGTTGATGATTTTTGAGGATTTCTTCTTCTTTTAGTCCCATTGGGATAAATCTTATCAGCATTCATCTCTATTGATAAACCTTTCAAAATTGGATTGCGATGGTCACCTGTAGGAGCACCGGTAGGAGCCTTAAGTTTTGGAAATTTATGTGACTTCCCGTTAAGAAATTTGATTAAATTGTCATTTGATATTGTTTGAGCATCCATTGGGTGACTTGAAGATCTTGGTCTTTGATTTTGTGAAAAAGAGTCTAATTCAACTTTTGAAATTTCAACGTTATCCATTTGTTGTTCCGTAGAATGTATTACGCCTTGTGCTACCACTTCTGACGCTTGATCTAACACTGATTCAGCATCAGGATCAACGTCAGATGTTGATAAATAACCTAAATCGTCATCTTGTCCCATTCTATTAATGGCTTGTTCGTTTTCCAATTGAGTATGAACTGGAATATTCAACATTCCAGAAGTTATACGTTTATCTGTAGATTTTGCAGTCTTTCTCTTTTGGGGGATTATCCTATCACTTTTGGATTCAGGAGGTGGTAAAGTAACGTTTGAGTCATCTTTAGTAATTGAAATATTTCTTTTGGAAGTTTCGTCGTCTGAATTTTGAACCTTAGCTTCTTCATTTGAAAAGATCTTACCATTTCTCTTTTTGATTGGGATATTTGAATCAATTGTTTCAAAATATTCAGCTGTACGTTTTCGACTACTTTCAGGGACATTATTATTAATTAATACGGGTGCTGGTTGTACCATTGGTGTCAGTTGGTGAAACTGATCAAGATGATTACCATTTCCACTGCCGCTGCCATGGCCATTGCTGTTGAATCCCACATTACCAAGTTTGGATTGAGGAGTTGAATTGATTTGTGATATAGAAATGGTTGAATTATCTAAAGGGGTCAAATCATGAGTCAATAAGACTCGAAGTATATCACCATTGTCAAATACTTCTTTAACTATGAACTCCCGATCTAAATCACACTTATCGAATGTCTGAATCCTATCAATTTGTAAGTCTCCATCTTCCGGGTACAACCTTTTGAATTGCTTGCAGATATCACTACAGACTTGATCTAAATGAGTCTCAGCATCAGTCAAGTGAAGAAACTTTCTTACACCATATCCTTCCAATAATTCAGTGTTAATTCCAGTTAATTGTACCGGCACAAGATGTATCTTCAACCTAAATTTCATTGAAATCTTTATTCACTTTCAAGTTATAGGTATCACGATGTTTTTTTTTTCATACTTTTTTCTTCATCGCGTACCATTAGGAATCATTATGTATTGGACTTAATACTTTTTTGTTATACATTATCTATATCAAGAGAGGTTGAATTGCTATTTAGGAGTTTTCTAGCTTTTAAAACCATGGGATCGATTTCTTTGACAAAATCTTCTTCAAAGATATCTTCAGTTTTTAATTTGTTAAAGTTCCCACTAAAGGTTAAAATTTCACCATCGATAGTACCACAATAAAATTTACTGTTAAATGGTTTACTAAATTGAATTGAACAAGTTCTACCTGCTTTGTCATCTTTTCTGTTTAATCTACTGACCAATTTTCCGTCGATAGTACGATGGATATAGATATCACCGTTATCACTAGGGAATAATAAATATTGTAGATCAGTCTCATATTTACAATTTAATTGAATTTGTATTGTTTGTAAATATTTATTCCTTGTTAAAGGACCGAAACTGATTAATTTGTTAATAGGAGGGGCGTATGAAGAAACCATATCCCATACTCTGACCTTGTCATCGTTACCACAACTAAATAAAGAATGGCCCAAAGGATCCCAGATTAATCCATTAACTGGAGCCAGATGGGCTTTAACTGATTCTCTTGTTAAGTTATCATTATATTTGTTTGATACGTTTGTTTTCAACATATCTAATCGACATAAACAGCTCTCGCTACGCCGTATATCCCAAAGCTTAACTTCTCCATCGTATCCACCACTTGCTAGAATATATGGATCTTTTGGGTGCCATTTAACGGTCAACGTTTTCCCCTTATGGCCCGATAAAGTATGAGCATCCGAAGTCGATCTTAAGTCAAGTAACCTAATAAATGGATGGTCACTAGCTGTTGAAATCAACCCATTATTGAGCCTATTAATGTCAAAAGAATAAACTCTATTACCAATATCAAACTCGTAAACTACTGATAGTTCATTTGTATCCCATATTTTAATTTTGTGATCAAAAGACGACAGAACAAACATACCAGTATCATACGGCCACCATGATATACATGAAACCCCGAAATCATGTCCTGTCTTCCTTGGGATCATGGCAATTTCATTAGGGTCGTTTTCAACATCCCATAATTTTATACTTGAATCAGCACACCCACTTAATAAGTATTGATAATCTTGAGATTCCAATGATAAGCTATTTACTGCAGCATTTGAATGGCAATTTTTAGGAAATTCGAATTTCTGACTAAATGATGTATAACTAGACTCTACCAACGTCTTGGCAAACTCTAATGGAGTGATTTTACTTACTTTCCTATCCCATATCAACCCTTGCATCTATCAATTAAGAAGTTTGATCAGTTTCGCGGTCGTGTGATGATGGTTCATTACTTCGTTTCTGTTAAAAAAAATTTTCATCGACAAAGGGGTTTAGACGTTTGAAAGATGTTAGATATTAACGCATTTATAAAAGACAAGGGAGGTAATCCTGAGCTTATCAAAGCATCACAGAAGAAGAGAGGTGACCCAGTGGAAATTGTCGATGAAATTATCGCTGATTATAAACATTGGACTGAAGTTAGATTTCAATTAGATGAATTAAATAAAGAAATTAATAAATTACAAAAAGAGATTGGATTAAAATATAAGGCTAAAGAAGATGCTAGTCCATTATTGGCCGACAAGGAAAAATTATTAGAACAAAAGAAAAAGTTCATTGAAGAAGAAACAAAAGCTGATCAAGATGTTCGTTATAAAGTTAACCAAGTTGGTAATTTAGTTCATGACTCAGTGGTTGTTTCTCAAGATGAAGATAATAACGAATTAGTTAGAACCTGGAAACCAGAAGGTTTATCTGAAGTTGGTGAAATAGCCTCTGCCACTGGATCTCCAGCTAAATTATCCCATCATGAAGTCTTATTAAGATTAGATGGATATGACCCAGAAAGAGGTGTTAGAATAGTTGGACATCGTGGGTATTTCTTAAGAAATTATGGGGTCTTTTTAAATCAAGCTTTAATCAATTATGGTTTGTCATTCTTATGTAACAAAGATTATACTCCATTACAAGCTCCTGTCATGATGAATAAAGACGTTATGGCTAAAACTGCTCAATTATCACAATTTGATGAAGAATTATATAAAGTTATAGATGGAGAAGATGAAAAATATTTGATTGCCACTTCAGAACAACCAATTAGTGCATATCATGCCAATGAATGGTTTGAATCACCTCAAGAACAATTACCAGTTAGATATGCCGGTTACTCATCATGTTTTAGAAGAGAAGCAGGTTCTCATGGTAAAGATGCTTGGGGTATCTTCAGAGTTCATGCATTTGAAAAGATTGAACAATTTGTCATTTCCGAACCGGAAAAATCATGGGAAGAATTTGACAGAATGATTGGTCTTAGTGAAGAATTTTATAAAAACTTAGGTTTACCATATAGAGTTGTTGGTATAGTTTCAGGTGAATTAAATAATGCGGCTGCTAAAAAGTATGATTTAGAAGCTTGGTTCCCATTCCAAAAAGAATACAAAGAATTGGTCTCATGCTCAAATTGTACTGATTATCAATCAAGAAATTTGGAAATTAGATGTGGTATTAAACAAAAAAACCAAACTGAAAAGAAATATGTTCATTGTTTGAATTCTACTTTATCAGCTACTGAAAGAACATTATGTTGTATTTTAGAAAATTACCAAACTGAAGATGGATTAAAAATCCCTGAAGTATTAAGAAAGTATATCCCTGGTGAACCAGAATTTATTCCATTTGTAAAAGAATTACCAAAAAATTCTACTTCAAATAAGAAGAAATAAGCATATTTTTCATGTTAATATAAATTTTTAATCTTTTTAATGTTTAGTCTATTCTTTGTTAATATTTATGCAATCTTATTGTTTGCAATGCCTTGTTATGCATTCCATTTTTCCTTTTCCTATTTAAGCTTCTTTTGGAGCAAGCTTTACGACAGTAAATTCACTAGAATTCAATTAATGGCTTCAATTGTAAATCTTATCTATGACAATAGAGCAACTACCTTTGCTATGTTTAATAGCCTAAGAGCGAATTCATTTCTCCTGCTATCACTTCGTGACGCTCTTAGTACAAACTCTACATGAAAAACCTAAACTCCACGGGATTTACATTATTCATTTAGCCTTTTTTAACTTTGTAAGTTCAAACTGCTGCAACCTTTAGCAACTATTCTCCTTGGCCCTATTCACTTCAGGGGCTCTGCAAGTATTGGAATTGAAATTTTCGGTCCGCTGCTACAATTGCCTCATTGGGCTTTATTTCCACTCAAAAAAATTTCACCTCAGGATTCCGTGCTGACTTAGTTTTCCATAGTTAAGGAAAAACTGATCTCCACAAATGGCTAGCATGGTCAAAAGAAAAGGTTAAAGTTGTAAATTTTATGGGAATAGAGACATTTGTGTTTTTAAAGTTATCAATGGCAGTGGCTAATTCGACAAAGCTCAACAACCGTAATTCAAAGGATAATAGAAAAGAGACATTAAGGTTTTATGCAGTATGATTACACCATTAGTGAAAAACTGCTTCTTTTTACATTTTATTACTGACTGAAAACCCATAAAAGGGCAGCTGAATCCTACCAATTTTATTTTAAAACTTAAGTTTATTCAATTCAATTTGCTCAATTCGACTCAATTGATTAAGAACTTATAGTTAATACTTATAAACAGATATATAAAAGATAAAATGGCTTTCTATTCAAAAGACGCTGAAATCAAAGGTAAAAACGCTTTAATTGCTGGTGGTACTAAAAATTTAGGGGGTAAAACTGCTGAAGAGTTGGCTAAATACGGTACCAATTTATTTTTACACTTCCACTCTGATAGTGATAAGGCTAATGCTGAAAGTTTAGTCAAATCCTTGGCTACAAATGGTAGTAAAGTTGGAATCTATCAAGGTCCTTTAGATGGTGCTAAAGATGTCACCGCTTTGTTTGATGCTGCTGAAAAATTCTTTGACGGCGGTATTGATATTGCTATCAATAACGTTGGTATGGTTTTAAAGAAATCAATGGTTGAAATTGAACCAGAAGAATGGGAAAAAATGGATGTTGTTAACAATAAGATTGCTTTCTTCTTTATTCAAGAAGCTGCTAAAAAAGTTAACCAAGATGGTAAGATTGTTTCAATTGTTACATCTTTATTAGCTGCTTATACTCCATATTATTCTGCTTATCAAGGTACCAAAGCTCCAGTTGAATATTATTCTAAATCTGCATCAAAAGAATTAATTTCAAAAGGTATTTCTGTTAATTGTGTAGCTCCAGGTCCAATGGATACTCCTTTCTTTTATCCACAAGAAGCTGCTGGTGATGTAGAATACTACAAAACTGTTACAATTAAACAAAGATTAACTGAAGTCACTGATATTGTTCCAGTCATTAGATTTTTGGTTACTGAAGGTTATTGGATTACTGGACAAACTCTTTACTGTTCAGGTGGTTTCACTGCTCATTAGTGTATATTCTTAACTAGAAAAACACTCTGAATAAATGTTTTCTTGTTTACTTCCTGGCTCTTGTATCATGCAGAGATTGTAATAATGATTTTGTTAAAACTAATTCTTGTATCCTTAATTCCGCTTAGCCCGAAGTGGAGTCTTATCTAACTGTAACTTTTCTTCTGTGTATTCCAAATGGGTACAAATTTTTCTGTTTGCCCCAATTCTCCCACTACCGGTATAATGAAGAGTTGTTATTCATGTAGAGAAAATCCATTGGATTTGGAAAGTTTGTGGTCGTGTCTGTGTGTTTCAATTTTGCAACCACCAAAATGTAACAAACCACTTTAAAATTCATAGGTATATTTTGGTTAAAACAGTTTGGCTTTCGACAGCGATTAGACCCTGAATACCATATGAACATCAGTCATTTTACGTCTTCTGTTCCTTGTTGAATTTTATTAGTTTTACTATAAAAAAATAGTTATGAGATGTTAAACGCAAAACAAAAGAAAGTATTTATTAACCTCTAGTTACAGTGATATTCCAGGTTATCAACTGAGATCTGTTATCCTGGAAATAGGGAATCCTTCAAGCGCTAATTTTTCTATTACAAAAACCATCATTATAACATATCACAGCATAAAGCAGCAAGAATACCTGCGCAACAAGCACAACAACAGGTACCGCAACATCCAGAGTCCTTTTTTTGTTGTTGTTGGGCGTAAACTGGTTGTTGTTGTTGGTAATATCCACCCCCTTGTTGTGGAGGATAACCACCTTGTTGATAACCACCCTGTTGGTATCCACCTTGAGGTGGCCCTTGTTGATAATATCCTTGTGGAGGTCCTTGTTGGTAAGACTAGAGTTAAGGTTAGTATTTGGATAATTTAGTTTGAACAGTTTTATGCTGACTTCTTCTATTTGAACTATTGCTTGCTGACAAGACGTGTGACTTTGAAGTGGTAACGGTCGTTGCATATGTTATGGCACCAATTCTTTTGCTGGGGAAAATCGCAGGGAAAAAAGGTGCAAGGATGAAAATGCAATAGGAAGTTGAAGTGGGAAGCTAATGGGATTAAGCATGGGCGACTTCATGCATAGTTGAGTTTGAATCAATTGCACTGTTTTGGACTGGCTGGGGATTGACTTAAAAGTTGACAGCTTAGGACAGCAACAAATATTCTCATGCAATTTCCTAAATCTTCTTTGTAGGGGTTGATTTACGGAGTGTTTCAATCAAATTATCTCACTTCTTTCAAGGAGCAAATATGCAAGGTGCAATTCAACTATTGACTGTTCAGTGACCTGACTCAAACATACCATTTATAAAATTGAAGTATTAGTTAAATGTATATAAATTAAAATGTAAACAATAATTTTTGAAATTGAGCGTACTCGGCACTTTAAATAATTTTTGTGCTAAGTCTTTGTCGTTTTATGTCAAAATACTTGTCCTTTTTCCTTTAAATATCTTGTACTAAGAAAACAGGGCTGAAAGAGATTAATGTTTAACTAATTCAAGACACAAAATAAAAAGAAAACTAACAAAGGAATTCTATACCCAACGATGAAATTTTCTTAAACGACTTTTTATTATTGACTTTTTTCCTTTTTTTCTAATAAAAGATTCAAAGGTCTTAGACGAATGAAAAGGGCTGAAGTAATGAACACTGGATTCAGAAGAACTAAATAATAATGGTTTCTTTGGTTCTTTAATGAATACAAAAACGGCCCAAAAAAAGGATCCAAAAAGAAAAGAGCTCAAATCTTACCTATTAAAAATAGAATTAAGGTACTAAATCGACATGTTTCTCTCACTCTATTATTCGAATATGACGTAAAAGGGGGTATATGTACATTTGATAGTTGCTAAGAAGACGAATAATGGTGTTGCTTATGTAATGGAATCGACGATGAGTTTTTCTTTGTTTGAGTATTTATATTATATTGGTGCACTGGTGTTATTTCATAAAACACTTCTCAGAGCCTCTGAGTATTCCTATCGCATCTCATTAGGATGGATTTATTTGACTTGCCAACTTATTTGCCGAATTCTAATGAGAATGCTACAGATGGCATGGTGAAGGACGATGTTTTGCACACAGACCCTCTGCAATTAAGTCCCAGCTCAACAAAAGACAGTAATGATGCCTACAATACCAAAAATAACAATGCTGGAGAAACGATAGGAACTGATGCGACAGGAAATGATGAAACCAACGAAATGAATGATAGCATAAATGATGATACAAACCCGATAACCATACCAGGGACGAATATAATACTAAAGACCGATGAAGATATCCAAAAATGGATTGAAGAAAGAAAGAAGAATTGGCCCTCCAAGAAGAACATAGAAAAGAAGAGAAAATCAGATGATTCTTCTGCTCCAATCGATAAGGACAACAAATTGGAAACAAATAGAAATAGTAAAGATAAAAGATCCAAAGTTATATGTAAATTCTACCAGTCTAATAAATCATGCAAATATGGCAAAAATTGTAAAAACTTACATGAATCAAAGAACTACAAAATCATTAACAATATGAAAGTTCTGGTTCCAAGCAGATTTGAAAATAATTATTTAGTTAAAGAAAACCCAAGTGAAAGTAACTCTCTATTTAAAATGCTAATTAAAAAGGATCAATTGGAATTAGAGAACTTAAAATTTATAGAATTTTTAAACCATTTAGATAAGAAAGGATTAATCGATCATGATTTTTGATTATCTAAATAAAATAAATAACTTAATACTTAATAATCTATTTTCTAGCTTGTTCTCCTTCTTTATCTATGTACCTTTCCAATTTATTCATAAAAATCTTCTGCTTTAAATTTCTTTGTGGCGTCTAGCATAATACTACATTGTTTACCAATATCACTTAATTTACTAATGACTACTTCATTTCCTTCCCCAAATCCATAAATTGAGTACTTTAAACCAACGTCTTCACAGAACTTAATTACAAATGGTTGGACCGTTCTTAAATTATGTCTTGGTAGTCTTGGAAATAAATGATGGATTGCCTGGAACTGTAAACCACCATGAAAAAAATCAAACCATTTTGGACAATCAACATCCATGGTTGTTCTGATTTGTCTCATTGGAAATGATTCACTAACTCCCAAATCTGAAGTTGACATAGCAAAATGTGACAATGTAATCTGAACATGAACTATAAAACTAGCAAAATTTGACAACATCATAAATGAAAATCTATCAAAATTGTTATCCAAATGTTTATAACATAATAGATAGAAATACCAATATGTGAAAAACGATAATCCAACAACCTCAAGGTATCTAAACCATGCTGCCTTTCCCTTTTTAGGTGATTCTCCCATGATTAAATAAGTCCATGATAATCTATATAAATTGAACCTTCCAAAACTTAAAATAACGTAATACAAGTATTTTTGAAATTGGATTAAAAATCTAGCTGGAGCATCAAATTCTAAAATTTTGTCGTAATAAGTTGAATAAACATTACCAAATAATCTAGTACTAACAGCAAAAAATGGCAAATGCTGAATATCAGGGTCGTGAACTGGATCATTGGTAATTAGATGGTGAACATTATGATTTTTCTTCCACCAACCTAAACTTAATCCACCCAAAAAATCAGTGATGAGTATACCAAATAAGTTGTCAGTTTGGTAATCATGGGTAATTGAAATATGGCCAGCATCATGGGCTATGAATGTACCTTGTTGCCAAAGTATACCTAGAATTATAGCACTGGTTTTAACGTATCCCATTTTATAAAATGACATTGAATACAAAAATAAGCTTGCCAATTTTATTAACTCTCTACCGTAATTCCAATAATTACATTTATAGAACCCATTTTTAATAACTAATTTATGTAATTGGTTGTATTTATCCCTTATATTTTGCTGAGTTTTATAATCCAATTTAGGTAAATCCAATATATCTTTTTGTGTTAACTCATTATCATATTTTTCCATTAGTATTTTTGGGTTAACAACAGTTTCATTCTTATATAATGGGAATATTTCATCTCTGTTGCCCCCATCAACTAATACATTTTGTGGAACTTTGGGTTTCACCCCTTCAATATATCCATACCCTTTATTTTCAACAATGATTTCTGAACCGCTAGAACTTGAGCTTGAACTCAATTCCAGATCTGAATTCTCATCTAATTTTTGATCCAATTTATTCGACCCGTGTACCTTGTATCGAGAGTAATCAGCTCCTTGAATAGGAGGCAACAAATTCTCCCACAAATAATCGATTTCCCCGATTTTGAACTTAAGAAAACTTGCAATACTCTCTTCTGAATGGTATGCTAACATTTCATCCGTCGCATCTCTACCTACCATATGCAACACTGCCTTTTCTCCACCTGGGTGGTAAGGAATCCATTTGGTCAAGTTCAATACATTGTGATGATAAATTACAATGACCTTTCCGTCATTGATAAGATCAATAATACTCTGACGTGAAAGGATCTTAGCCATGGTGGTTTCTAACTGGGCCAAAACCTAAGATCTGTTTAGTTCTATTTCTCTGTTTCCCTCGCTATAATTTTTGGCTGCAGTGCTTATTCAAACCGCGTGCTTACTTAAGAATCCGTTAAGATTGGGCAATAATTATAAAGAGCTAAACGAAGGCTATGGCATGAAAGTGAGCCAACCACTATAGAGTTAAATTTTCATTATACATTAAGATTACATGCAGATTATGAAGCTCTTTGTTGACCTTCAACAAAAGAAGTGGCATCATTTCTTGTTATTTCACTTACAGTACTAACTTTGTTACTAAAAGTGACACCATAAAATTTATTAGCAACTTGCAACATTTCCGGTCTAAATGTGGTACAAATAAATTGAGCTTTATTACTTAAATTTTCAATCATTGATGCAACAGCAGTTCTATACTGGGTATCTAAATTTGCATCAATTTCGTCGAATAAATAAAATGGAGCTGGATCACATCTTTGAATTGCTAAAATTAATGCAATTGCACATAAAGATTTTTGACCCCCTGATAATTGTTCAATTCTTTGTTGTTCGTCATGTTTTGAATTGAATGATACTGAAATCGATACACCAATGTAATCTTCAATACGGTCTTTATTTTCCATATCAATATCTTCAGTGGCTTGTTCCTCCTGTTCCTCTTCTTGTTCTTGACCATTTTCACCACCTCCTTGACTTTTCCTTTGCATAATTAATCTGCCAACACCGACTGGGACTAATTTTTCAAAAATTTCACTAAAACTTTTTGCAACATTCTTAAAAGATTTTGTAATTGCTTCATCCTTTTGAATCGATAAGTTTTCAATTAATTTTTCAATTGAAATCTTTGAGTCATCCAAATCTTTTCTTCTTTCAACTAAATCATTTCTTTGGTTTGTAAAAATTCCAAACTGTTCAATTGCCTTTTTGTTGATATGAGAATACTTATTTAATGCTATATTGATTTCATTTAATTTATTCAATAACTCATCATTTTCAAATTTTTCAAATTTTTCATTATCAAATGCTTCTTCTGGTAACACACCAATTTCACTGATCTTTCTATTGATTTCATTTCTTCTAGTAAGATGAATGCTTTTCTTGCTCAAATGTTTTTCTAAAATCTTAGATAGTTTTTCAATTTTTTTCATTAATTTGATTTGTTCATCATTTGATTGTTTTAAATCTAATTCTTTTCTATTAAATGATTGATTTAATTGATCAATTTCTTTTGAATATTGTTTGATTTTTTCTTTGACTGCATTGATTTGGTACGTTAATCTTGTAACTTCATTTTTAATATTGTCAGTCTCATAATTTTCAGTTTTTAGATTTTTAAATTGATTAATTAGCTTCTCCAAATGGGGTTTATAATTAATAATTAATTCCAGTTCATGTTTGGTTAAATTAGTTTCAATTTCTGCCGATTCGCTGACAATCTTATCCAATTCACTTTCATATTTATTGATGTCTTCTGTTAAATCCTTCATGATATCCAATTCTTTATTACTTAAACTTTGAGTGAATTGTGACTTCAATTCTGAATTCTGTTCATTCAAATTAGTTTGTAAGTTCTGTTTAATATTGATAATGGATTCATAATTAGATTGTAAACTCTGCAACTCTTGTTCAATATTATAGATTTTATTCTTATTCTTAATTAATTCTGATTTAATTGATGATTCAACCGACCTTTCATCTAGTTTTTTGATTTCAGTTTGTAATTTATTATTGCATTCAGTGAAACTTTGATTGATTTCTTCAATTTGAATTTGACAATTCTTCAACCCTTCTTGATTGTCAATTAGGTCTTGTTTCTTTTTATTTTGAAGTCTTATTACATCCAATCTGGAGGACTTGTAGTCCCTGTAACCACCACTTAATGCTCCTCTAGTATCAATTCTATCACCGTCTAAAGTAATTGCATTAAGATTATATGTCTTAGCTAATTCTTGACCCTTTGACAACTCATTAACAACTATAGTCTTACCAAATACTTGATTAATTGCTTTGCCTATGGCTGGATCATTATGTTTGATTTTTTTTATTAATGGGATACATTGATATTCATTAGAATTCGGATATTCAACGTTTGATGGATTAATTCTATTTAATGGCATGAATGTAATTCTACCACCTTTAGTTCTTATTAATTCTTCCATTAAAATTGAGGCAGTTTGATCGTTATCAACAACAACATGAAATAATGAATTACCAGCAATAACCTCAGCTGCAGTTTTATATTTGTCACTGACAGTAAATAAATTAACTAATGGGCCATATACTGAATCTTGTAACTTTAATTTTTTAGTAACTTCTTCAATTGATGAAAGACCTTGATACTGTAACCTATCCATAGTCTGATTAACTAAATTGTTAACCTTAGTCAAGTCATTAGTAAGTGAATCCCCAATGCTACGATACTTGATTTCTTCTCTCCATAGAGACTTTCTCTTATCAGAAATTTCATTAATCTTTAATTTTAATTCATTAATTGATTGTTTAATTTGAGCAATCTCTTGTTGTTTTGTTTCATTGTTCAATTCTTCATTCAATTGTTGTTGCTTAGCTGATAATTCCTCAAGTTCTTCTTTTCTATTATTAATACTTGTCACTAATCTCTTCATTTCAATTTCCTTCGTATTCAAATCCTTTGAATATTTTCCAATTTGATTCTTTAACCATTTATCTCTTTCTTGTTTATTTTGGAACTTCAGGAACCTGCTTTGTTTAGAATATAATGCTCTTTGTCTAGTGGAAAGTTCGACTAATTTTTGCTTAATTTCAGACTCGCTCTTATTTAGTTCCATTAATCTTGGTTTAAACTCAACAATGGTTGCTTTAGTTCTATCTACTAAATCTTGATAATGCTCAATTGACTTTTTGAGGTCTTGCTTTTTAGATTTACTGCTGTCAATTTCACTATTCAATTGGTCGAGCTCAACTTCTTTTGCAGAAAGATCAGTTAATAATTGTTTGAAATAAATATCATTTTGATCCTTATCAACATTTAAGATTTTTAAATTGGTCTTTAAATCACTTATTTCTTCCATTAGTTTAGAGCAAGTTTTTTCCCTTGCTTCCAATTCTTGTAAGTCCAATTGTGATTGTTCCAAAGATTTTTCATATTTATCTTCTAATGTTTCAATTTCATTATTTAAGTCATTTAATTCTCTATCAAATAAATTAAACTCCAAAATTTTTCTATTTTTATCTAAATCTTGATAATCTTTCAAGTCATCACTTTCAATCTGTAAATCTGATAATCTTTCATCAATCGATTTTAATGCTTCATCAATTCTTTGTCTTTTTAAATTAGAATTAGTCATTTCTTTTAATGATTCTTTTAGTTTTAATTCAAATACTTTTGCACCACTAACATCTTTTAAAAGAGCCAATCTTTCAGTAGCTTTTGAATTTGTTAATGCGGTGATTTTACCTTGAGGTACAATATAGTATGGATTAGATCTTGAAAATCCAGCACTTTCTAATAAGTTCATTACATCTGATCTGGTAGCTGACTTCCCATCTAATGAGTAATCATCTTTCTTTAGCCCAATGGTTCTCCTAACTGCTACTTCATCTTTACTGATTGGCAATCTTCTATCAGTGTTATCGAACACAATCTCAACGTAGGCTGACATAACAGTTCCTGACCCTTCATGAATTAAGCCTTGTCTTTGCTCTCGACTCATATGAGTATACGCATCAGACAATACAAACCTAATGGCTGAGAAGAAATTGGACTTCCCAGATCCATTACGACCAACTACAGCATTGAAGTTTGGTGACAACACATCGATTACTGTAGTGTTCTTGTAGGTCTTGAATCCTTGAATGATTATCTTCTTGATATGCATTAGCCGCCTAGGTTGTAAAAATCGTAATCACCAAAAAAAACTTTGAGAAGTAGAGAAAGAAAAAATCTCAGACGCGTTTCTTATTATACTAGTAAATTTTTATTCAATCTCATCTAATCCATGATAAGTTTGACCAAATTTATCCTTAATATGCCCACAGTTCTCTAGTTGACTCCAAGGCTTATCGCTGTGGTTATATCGAGTTGGAGGCAAGCTTAAAGGCAATCGAATCGGATCAGGTGAATCATCATAGTTTGATTTGTAGATAGGATATAATTTGCAGCCATTTTGAGGTGTAATTAAAACGCCTAGCTCATAACTAGATACTCTATATTTGTGGATATTATGCCTAGAATCTGTGGCTGCACCCCATGCCTGTTTTGATAAGTTATGACTGCACATCAAGAGCCACCTTAAAGATTGCCAGTCGTCTCCATTGTCACGCATATAAAGCTTTACATGAGGTAAATTAGTTTCTCTCCCTGATATATCCTTTCCATTGTTCCATTTATAAATATATGGTCTAATATTTTGCTTCCATTGGTTTAATAAATTTATTGGCTTAGTATACCTAAAATGTAACATTTGGCCAGCACCAAACCCTAGCTCATTTTTGGCAACGTCATCTATGCATGGATAAACTATATGAGGTTTATAGTTCAGGACAACAGTCGGATCCGGTAAAGATAGATTTCCACTTATTATAGGACACAAAATATGAGTGAAAATCGAAGATGTATTATGTTGGTTATGAATAAATGGGGATGCAATCGACGATACTTGAGCTAGAATGTTGTACTTTTTATCATCTTTTATTAAACAATCATTTCGTTTTAATGTTTGAAATAATTTCCCATAACCGTATACTTCAGATTCATCACCTAGCTTATCAATGTTGAAGTCCCCTGGAACTGATGCAATTAAATCAACATTTACAGGGAATGAATAATGTTGTAGTCTTTCTCCTAACTTGTACAAACGGTTGTTTTTGTACTTCCTTAAGTAAGCGATTAAGTCTTTCTTAAATCGTTGTCCCTTTATTGTTTCATCACCTTGTTTTCTCAATTTGCCCGACCTCCAACACATTTGAGTCAATCCGCCAAAATCAAGTTTAGTTATGTTTGCAGTCATTATAATGATCTCACAGCTTCCATCTTTGAAGAAGTTAATCATCATTTTTGTATGATGAGTTCCATATTTGTAAGGTAGATTGGCAACTATTTCAGAAACATTTGGACCTTTAACCATTTCTGAAATGCTAGATATTTTGGTGTCCAATATTTTGGACCCCGTTATAAATGTTACCTTCCTATTTTCTTTCATGAAATTTGGATGCAAGTAATCAAAAAATAACTCCAAGTCAATAGTAAAATTAAATTGGAAAGTTTCCACCAAATTTTCATCCCCTATTATACTAAATAGTCTGACTGTATCTTCATTGCCTTTCTTTGATTCATTGCTAGGACAGTAGAACAAATGGATTGGTGATTGATTTTGCAATTTCGCCTTCTTCGTCGTTTGCTCATCTATAACAATTGGGCTTTGAATAGACCCTTCCTGCTCTTGGGTCTTCCTCTTCTTCGTCTCTGCCCAATGCAGTCTTGCTGCCATTGCAGCTTCCGACCTAATACTCATCTCAGCAAAAAAGCGTTCTTTTTGATAATGTTCCTTCGTTGTAGTAGATCAAAATGTTGGTGAGATTTTTTGCTTTTCTTTGGACCATTCGAAGCTGTTGATACCTGAAAAGTAATGACAGTTACATTCAACTACTCTAATGATGAAATAGTGTCTTCGTCTACGGTTATAGTAAGCGGAAGAACTTCTAGTATTAGACAAGGGATAATTGAGTTTATAAATAATGAAAATAAGGTATTTCCACCTCAGCACTTTGAAATAAATGATAGTCAATTCAAGGCTATCGTTCATGTTTCGCCTGATAAAAATAAATTGCAAGTCAATATTATAGACAACGGACATATAGATGCATTTGGATTTCCAAATTATAATGGTGGTAAAAGAGTGCTTGAATCAACTGAATTGAATTTACAATTTTACCCATTGCCTCAAAACAAACCTGTTCACTTATGTGTGATAGTTGGAAGGGACTCAAATGGAGAATACGATATGCCACAGTATAGATTAAGAAGAGGCGAAGTTGCTAATTTGAATACAGCAATTAGAAAACTAAAGGTTGCTGGAAGGTTGATGCAAGCTTATACTCAAGAAGAAATGAGAACAAGCGGTTTTAGTAATCGATCTTTTCAGTTTGTTGAAGAAATAACTAATCATCAAAGTATATTTGGATACAATGTTGATTCACCTACTCCTCATCAAGAAGTCAAAGTTCATGTTTTGAGGTCACCTAAGACTGTCAGGGAATTAAGAGATCCCAATTTAGCTCAACAAAACCCAAAGGGAAGTAACACTGGTGGTCTATTTAGCCATGCACTTGAACTAATTAAACAAACTCCAGAACTTTACCACAAGAAAGAGCAGGGAAGAACAGCTATCCAATGTGCAGTTATTTATTTAGATGCTCATTATGATGTTGCATCTGATATGATTTTAACCCATGCAGCTTTAGGTGGGGGTAATGCTGACATTAAATTGGCTATTTTTGGATCTCATGGGTTGCATTCATGGCCAATCAACTTCCCATCAATGACACCCAGTTTCCTTGACCAAACGCACTTGTCTAAATCCGAAGTTGCCAATGATGCTAATCAATGTGGAACAAGCTGGGAATGCTTGAACATTACCTTGGGTGCATTTGTGCATGAAATTGGCCATCTGTTAGGATGTCCACATCAAGTTAATGGTGTAATGTTACGTGATTATATTTGGTGGAATCGTTCTTTTATGACAAGGGAATTCGAGTGTATCCGAACTAAGTCAAGAGGTTCATCCATTGATCAATGGCTACCAAATCAGTATTGTCATTGGAATATTTTAGATAAAATTAGATTTTTACATCATGGATCCTTTGGCCTTCCAATTGATTCTAATGATCCAACATTTGGTCATGTATATACGACTACATCCAGTCCTGATGATTCATATGGTGATATGTCCAAGGCACCTACCCTGTATAATACTCCATCTGGTGGAGCATTGGTTAAATCTGATTCTGGAATATTTTTAGTGGAATTAATTACCAAAGATTTGGCTAGATTTCATATACCATCATTATCGAAATCTTACGGGGGACATGGATTTCAAAAGGAAATGATGTTGGATTATGAAACTTTATTTAACCAATTGCGTGCTAATACAAAAGAAGTTGATGAACACTTTAATGTCAGAATATTATCATTAGGTGGTGATTTATTTATTACTGATTTTAAAAAGCACTGTGCTAATGATCCAAAAAATATTATTAAGAGCGATTTCGGTTTAAATAAAGGTATGTTAACTGGATATAAAAGTGCAATGTTAGGCAGAAATCAAAGCAATCAAGAAATTGTAATTGGGTTTGATATTAAAACTATTTCAAAAGTCAGAGTGTTCCATGGAGGAGCCTTGGATGGCCTTTGTTTTCATTTTAACCTTAATGTCGGGAGTGATAATAAACCACCACCTGTACCAAAAAGAAATTATATGGATAAATTGGCAAGTAAAATGGCCCAACATGCTATTTCTAAATCTTCCAACGGTGGTACCTATGGTGGTGGTAGTCAAAAATCGGTTTTAATTGGTAATGAAAAACATCATTATACTGATGTCCCAGTATCAGTCAATGATCCAATTGTTAAATTTCATTTTAGAAATGGAGCATGGATGGATGCTATACAATTTGAATTTGCCAGTGGTAAAAAATCACCCATGTTAGGTAATGCTGGGGGTGGCCATTTATCTACATTAGAACCTCCTGGTCATGGGTTTACAATTATTGGGATGTATGGGTATGTTGGGTCTTGGTTAGATGGTCTTGGGATCATATATACAAGTGATTTATGATAAAGTATACATAGAAAAGTAGGAATAAAAAGCAGATTATATGATCTAATCATCTAGTTGTCTCTCCAATACTTTATCTTTAGCTTGGTTATACTCTATCGGGTATTTATGAATGATTCCATTTTTATCATTCGAGCTTTTGAATAAGTTTAATACAGTCGAATGGTTATTAATCTTCCCGTGTTTCAAATCCCGTATCCTAGTTTCAATTTCCTTTATATCATTAGACAACTGAACAACCTTGCTCGTTTTAATATTCAATTCATTATTATATTGGGGTTCAAAGTTCTTTTTATATAAAGCTTGAATATTTTCCAACTTATCAATAATCATTCGCCTCTTCTCATTAATCTTTTGGTTTTCATTATTCAACATGCCACTCAATTGAGCCTGTAACACCAATGACTTATCTAACTCTAATGAATCCAACGCGTGTGATATAGTTCCTGACAAATAAGTTGAATGACTTGAAACTGTAGCATTATAAGCAATTGGTGAATCTACATCAAGATCATTTTCATCACTTAAAAAGTAATCATCGTCTTCTTCTTCTTCTTCCTCTTCTTCTTCCTCTTCTTCTTCCTCTTCTTCTTCCTCTTCTTCTTCCTCTTCTTCTTCCTCTTCTTCTTCCTCTTCTTCTTCCTCTTCTTCTTCTTCTCCGAGATCCTCTTCAAATTCTTCTTCTAATTCTTCGCCATCCAATTCGTCTCCATTGGTCTCGATTGGTGCCATCCTGGCAGTTTCTTCATTAACCTCAGCACCATTCTTATCCATGCTAATGTATAAGTGACGCACTGAAAAAGTTTTGAAACCTCGAAGTTTGAAAGATTTTGGTGTTTTGATGAAAAACAAAATAGAATAAAAGAACTGAGTGTTTTAAGCCTAAGGAAGCAGAAGAAATAAGGGGCCCGCTTGTTGTATATAAACCCCACTTCCAGTGATGTCCACATTCCAATTCCAGAGTTCTGATGTTTTGGCAAGGCTAAAACCTTTCGGGATACTGTTTGAGAAATCGCTCAGCGATTTGATTAAAGGAATTAGGGCCCATTCAAAAGAATCACCAGAAAGCTTACTGACGTTTCTCGATAATGCTATAGTTGAATGTAAAAATGAATTAAATACCACAGACTTAGAGGTGAAAGCCATGGCAATCTTGAAGTTGGCATATTTGGAAATGTATGGTTTTGAAATGTCATGGTGTAACTTTCATATTTTGGAAGTAATGTCATCAAATAAATTTCAGTTCAAAAGAGTTGGATATTTGGCTGCAATTCAATCGTTTAAAAATGAACAGGATTTGTTAATACTAGCCACAAACCAATTTAAAAAAGATTTGAACTCCCATAATCATATCGAGATTGGCTTAGCCTTAAGTGGAATTGCAACGATTGTGACACCAAATTTATCGAAAGATATCAACGAAGATGTACTAATGAAATTAAATCATTCAAAACCTTATATTCGTAAAAAGGCTATCTTGGCAATGTACAAGATTTTTTTACAATACCCTGAAAGTTTAAGATTAAATTTTAACAGAGTAATTGAAAAATTAGATGATGAAGATATATCAGTGATAAGTGCAACAATAAATGTAATTTGTGAAATTAGTAAAAAGAATCCAAAAATCTTCATAAATTATTTACCTAAATTTTTCAAAATATTAGAAGAAACAAAAAATAATTGGTTGATTATTAGAATTTTAAAATTGTTTCAAAGCTTATCAAAAGTTGAACCAAGAATGAAAAAGAAAATCTTGCCAACTATCATTGACTTAATGTTAAAAACCCAGGCATCCTCGTTGATTTATGAATGTATTAATTGTATAATCAATGGTTCAATGTTATCACCAGAAAGTTCAAAAGATAAGGAAACTGCCAAAATTTGTGTAGAACAGATCATGAAGTTTTTTGAAACTAAAGATTCTAATTTGAAGTTTGTTGGTTTATTGGCTCTAATTAATATAATAGAAGTATTCCCAATTTTGATTCAAAAAATTAAAGGTGTTTCTACTATTATCATGGAATGTTTAACTGACAATGATTTAATTATAAAACGTAAGGCATTAGAAATCTGTCATTATTTAATTAATGAAGATAATATTGTTGATTTAATTAAAATTTTATTAGTTCAATTAATACCAAATGACGATTACATTTTGCCTGATAATTTGAAATTAGAAATTATTCTTAAGATCATCTTGATTGGCTCAAAAGATAACTATTCAAACATTCCAAATTTCAAGTGGTATATAGCTGTCTTAAAAGACATGATAAATTTGACTTTATTACCCATCAAATCAAATAATAGTGAAGATGAACATAATAATTCAAATTCCACTAATGTTAATTTGTCTTATGAAACTTCAAAGGTAATATCAATGGAAATTGGTCAAGAATTTAAAAACTTGAGCATCAGAATCCCTTCGATAAGATCAAAAATATTACTTATAATAACTGATTTTATAATGGATGTTAAGGTATTAGATAATTGTTCATTATTATTAAGAGATTTTTATTGGATATTGGGTGAGTATATAGATGAATTAGAATTGGAATTGGACACCGATAAAGATAGTGACAATGAATCGGACGATGATGTAGAAAGAAATGAATTTGAAGAAAGTAATTTAAGGATTTTGAAAATTGGTAGAAAAATTGAAATTTTAAATACATTGGTGAACTATAAGATTGATAAAAGACTAGAAATCAATGAGAATTTAAATTTTGAAATTTCAAGTAAATTGATCAACCATAAAGAATATGAAATATTGGTAGTTTTAATTCAAACTTTAGTCAAATTATATTCATCCATAGTTAATGATTATATTTATTGTTATTCAATTGATGGTAAATTGTTACCGTATAAGAATAAAATTGAATTGGCTTATAATTTAAATAAATTGGTTACATTTTTAAGTAATTGGGAAATGCATTCTTATTATGAAATTCAAGAAAGAAGTTTGTCATGGTTAGAGTTCTTAAAATTATGTTTCGAAGCTATGATTGATGATGTAAGTGAAATTTCGACTTTGGAAGACGAAGAAGTGGAGTTCTACAGACAGTTAAAAGAGAAACATAGGAATGAAGCAGATGAACATAGCGATCAAGATAGCGAGGATAGTAGTGAAGGTGAAGAGTATGAGGATGAAGATGAAGAAAATGATTATATTGACATGTCATCTGATGAGGAACACGATGTTGATGAAAGAGAGGACAATAATGATGGTTTTGAGTCTGAACATAAACAAGAACAAGAGGTATCAAATGAACCAGTAGAAGAACCAGAATCTTTACCTGTCTTGCTAACTCATATTTTACCAACATTTTTCAAATCATATGCATTAAATCCTATCTCCAAAAATGGGCAAAGGAATATACCAGTTCCGTCTGAGTTGGATTTGGATAATCAGATTAACCAACCAAGTATTGAACTATTAAGTGAAGGAGATGATGACTTTGAATCGGAAGTTGAAGAAGAAATTGACGAGATTAATAATTTGACCAACAATGGCAGTAAATACATTGATGATAAAGTTGAAAGTGATGAGAAGAGATTGGAAAGATTAGAAAGGTTGAAAGATGATCCATATTATATTAATTCAGATCGGCTGTTAAACAAGAAACTGCACTCAAATCCAAAGATTAAAATGTTGCTTGATCGTAGTGAAACAAACTCAATTTCTTCCAATAACAATAATAACAATATCTTAAATGAAGATTTGGAACAAACAAAAGATAAAAAGAGAAAAAAGAAATTAAAGAAAGAGAAGGTTTTAATTTTATCAGAAGAAACAATAGATGATCCAGCATTGCCAATGGAAACTATTAAACCGAAAAAGAAGAAGAATTTACTAAAAATTGATTCTTCCAATTTAGACAATTTTGATTTGAATACTGAGATCGATGTCAATAGTAGTAATAATGATCTTGAGTATGATATTGATTTGAATGAACTAAGAAAAAACTTAGCTGAAACATCAATAAAAAAAGATGCTAAAAGATCCAAGGGCCAAAAATCTAAGGATTCGACTTCTACAAAGACTAAGAAGAAGTCTAAATCAGTAACCAAAAGTTCTGGAACAAAAGTGGATGAGCCAGTGAAGGATTCAAAACAAGGTGAAAATGTAGAACCAATTAGAGAAATTAAACCTAAAGCCAAGTCTAAATCACCAAGTGAGTCAGTTGAAAACGGAAGTTCATCACCTAGACCAATTATTAAAAAGACCAAAAAGAAGAAAAAGGCTATTATTGAATAGTGTAAATAGATACAATGGTTAATTTTATATATATATTTTTATATATATACTTACATTTCTACTTCTTTCTTTATCATTATACTTAAAAAATTATTTAATCAATGGGATAAAACACTTTTTATGGTCTTCAAGTCTACTTGACAAGAGGTGATTCTTCATTTACAAGTTCAGTTTCAACTTCAACAGAATCATCTGAGTCGACAATCGATTTAGGTTTAGAATCAACAGTTCTGGTTTCAGTAGTTTCAGTCAGTTCAGCTTCAAGAGTGTTAGCTGGTTTTGATGTTGGTTTAACACCATTACTTTCACCATATCCTATTTTCTGTAATTCATCAAGCATTAATTTTCTTGTTTTGATAACTAATTCATCAACTTGTTCTTTAGTTTCAATATCCTTGGTTTCCAAAGGAGGTAATACGTTAATGATTATTTCACCAGTGTTAAAGGTCTTTGATTTAGAATGGAAAATATTAGAATAGTTACTGACAACTATTGGAACAACTGGAATCTTAGCTTGTTGAGCCAAGTGGAATGCACCTTTCTTGAAAGGTAATAACTCTAATTTATTTGTACCTGATCTAGTACCTTCTGGGAACATAAACAAACCTCTTTTCTCCAACTTGAGTACTTCTAATGCTTCATCCAAGACTTTTCTAGCCTTTTCACCTTTCTTTCTATCAATGAAGAAAGTACCACTAGCAATCATGAACCACCCTAAAAATG
Organism: Yamadazyma kitorensis; assembly: GCA_030572015.1. Classification (NCBI taxonomy): domain Eukaryota; kingdom Fungi; phylum Ascomycota; class Pichiomycetes; order Serinales; family Debaryomycetaceae; genus Yamadazyma; species Yamadazyma kitorensis. The sequence continues at coordinate 19,786 of JAJLZC010000036.1, read as the reverse complement.
GGAAATATTTTAACACCTTCTTAGCGGTCACAGTAAAGCCAGTTTGGAAAATTTTACCCAATACCAAAATATCTAAAGCGGATTGATGGTTTGAAATGAACACACCAGGTTTATTAAACAAGTATTTTTCATTGTTAATTTTAATTTTGACACCTAAGATTGTTGAAAACGAATAGTAAAATGCTCTGGCAACAGTATATTGACTGTACTCTTTTTTACCGATGATTCTTAATAATATTGACGCTACTACACCATAAGATGCACAAGCAATGATTAATAATCCAAACACAACTGACTTAAAGTAAAACTTTAAATTATTTAACAAACCCATCGTTATAAATGCCAATAGTTTTTTTTTTTGGGAGAGAAGTTTTTGATGGTCCTTTCGCAGAAAAATTGTTGGAGGGATGCCAGTTACAAATTATGGGGTAAATTGATTTGGACTCTTAATGGTTCAGTTTGGAAGTTTTATATAAATATATCAACGATCTATGTTAATACCACCATTCAATATTTGCTTGATTTTTTTCGTGATTTTTAGGGCTATACTGAGTGTTTTTCAATATTTTATCATAAAATAAGCAACTATGTTACTGTTATCTGAATTTCGCAACTTTTATGATAATAGTACAATAGATAATGAAAATTTTTTAGGCAAATGTCTATTGAAAGAGATTCAAAAGGGAAGGGTAGAGGAAGATTAAGCGGCAAGAGGGGGTATAAAGGTTAACTTTTCTCATAAATTCTCTAAGTTAACTATAAATGGCTATACCTGAAATTAAACAAATAGAGTCAAGCCCATAAAGCCCATTAATGAAAGTCCTTCACTCAGAACAATCTTGAACCATCATTGGTACTTTTCTTCGATGAAGAATACCTAGTATGGAGATTAAAAATCGTCATATACTCAGAATTAGAAGTAAATACATTTGGCTGCGTAGAGATTTTGCAACAAATCCTTATCATATCAGGTCAAAGTAAGGAAGAAGCACTTCAATAATATTGTTAAGGAAAATGTAGACTATCGTTTGTATGGTAATATTACATTCAATACGAACATAACAGTATCTAAGGGCTTTCTAGGCCCAACTAACAGGCCAACCAACTAATGTATCTATTCGACAAGATTTATCTTGGCCATAGTGAGATAACTTATCTGCGAATAAGAGATGGACAAGCAAGAGAAAAAAACTTTTGAAAAAACCAACATACTAAGTGAAAGGTATAGATATTGAGAGAAATGGCTAGAAAGAAGAAGGAAGCTACTTCCACAAGCATCAGTTCTACTGCCAGAAGGTTTAGAGATTTAGATGGAATCCAACCCGAAATCGATAACGTACAAGTTGGAGCTCCTGGAGAAAAGGTTGAAGGAGAATTAGTAGGTGAGGATGTTGGTGATGATGATCCATCATCGTATCCCTTCCCATTTAATCATATTTATACTATACAAGATTACTTGAATGATAATTTAACTTTCAGTAAGTTCATTCAAGTATTATTGTTGGGATATATGGTTCAAATTTTCTATTTATCAATGCCAAACAATTCGTGGGAAGTAGTTGAAAAATATGTAATGAATTATACAGGGGTATTAGTTGGAATGGTTATAAGTTATAAATTACAATATAATAAGTTCAGAAGTGGTAGAACTAAACAAGAACCAAGGTTGCCTGAATTCAATATCATCTATTCAATAATTATCCCAAATATAATTGCTATTAAATATGATTATAATGTTATTGAAAACTTAACTTATAACTATTTCACTATTGATAACTTACCTATCTTGGCTAAAAGTTTTAGTGCAATAGTATACTATGTTTTGTACGGGAATAATGATGAATTGACCAACTATTCAATTAAATTGGGATTCTTCATCGTATTGAACTATGTCATTGAATATATCAATTTAGGTGATGAAGAACATTTGATTTCAGAAGAAGTGAAGAATCAAGACATTGATTATGATTTGGTTGAAATTAAAGATAACAAGATCAAGTCTGGGTTTAATACTAGTTTATCTAGATCAGAAATCCAATTGATTATAATTGTATTAATTAATGTTCTCTTCACTGTTGATTTACAAGATACCAATTTAATTATTTTCCAAAAATTAATGTCTAGCTTGATTATTTCTTTGGTTTTAACTTATCCTATTTACAAGCTTAAGATTAATGATTTGATCACAAGTGGATTGTTTATGGGAATCTTTTATATTTCAACAGATTATCAATTATCTAACAAATTAGGTGAAAATAGTTTAATTTGGATCATTAGCAAGATTCAAGAGCCTGAAAACGTATATATATTTATTAGTTGGGTGTTGATATTGGCGACTAACATTTTGATTATATTTAACTTGAATATTGAATTCAATTTAAGAAGAAAAATTTGGCATTTTTTAATTTTGGGTACCGTCTTACCAAGTCTAATTATAAATTCAGATTTCACAAAACTAGGTATATTAGGATTATTGATTATATTGATATTGGTAGAAGTAGTCAGAATGAATAAAGTTAGTTTTATTGGGGAATTCATTTATAAAAAATTGTATAAATTCCAAGATTTTAAAGACTTGAAAGGTCCTTTGAATTTATCTTATATATATTTATTAATTGGTATTGGGTTACCAATTATTTTAAATGATTTGATTTACCCTGGAAAAGGATTGAATGAAAAACAATTTATTGGTTTAATTAGTTTAGGTGTAGGCGATTCAATAGCTTCAATAATTGGTAAGAAATTTGGTAAAATCAAATATAGAGGTGGTGTTAAAACTGTTGAAGGATCTGTTGGATTTTTCATTAGTAATATCATTGGATTCAAATTATTGGAAATGTACATGGGTTTTGAAATTAATAATGAAGTTTTATTTATTGTTAATTTCTTGGGTAGTTTATTTGAAGGGGTATTGACCTTGAACGATAATTTAATCTTGTCATTATTGATGTTTATATCGTATGACATTTTGGAATCTGCTGCTAAGATGAGGGATCATGTTTAGATTCAAAAGGAGCTGAAAAGACTTGAAAGGACAAAGAATCTATGACAATATCCTAATAGTAAGTACCAAGGTAAAACGTAAATAGGAATGCTTTCTAAAATATACATAAAATATACAAGTATACAAAACTTTCCTGTAAACTAATATTCAAACAGTTGCTCTTCATGTATTCAAAAACCTTAGTAGACTTAAGGAAAATATATTCATGAGGTATAAACATAATACAAAAACAAAACAGTTTAAATAAAACCAAGTTTATAAGTAAAAATCAAATTTTATATCATTATCAAAATCATCACGGGCATTATTCTTGTTAAAAGGAGGTAACACTTTTTTACTAAAATCATTGATTAAAGTATAATCATCATATTCGTTATCATCATCATCATCAATTATAGCATTATCATATAAATCATAATTGATTGAAATGTTTGGCTTGAAATAAGGTTCAAGGGAATTTGTTCTATATAAAGAGTTTTTAAGATCCTTGAAATCAGTGGAATTGTCTAATTTATCCTCCCTTAAATCAACATCATTAATATTCTTAAAAAAGTTTGAATTATTTCTTCTAATCGAAGATGTGAAAGAATTCAGTTTTGGAATAAATGGTAAAGTAAACGATTTAATCGAGGTATTATAAGTTTCTAAATAATATGGTTCTTTAATGTTTTGGTTCATATAAATTGGTCAGATTAATTTCACGTATCTATTATAAACAAGTTCAAAAGTAGTCAGTTACAATACCGAAATGAGGATTTCTGGTTGTTTTTATAGTTTTCTGAAACTTGTTGATTTTGTGTAACAAGATAAGATTTAGAGATAAGGTTTTCTCTAAAAAGCCACGGGGGGAGGAAATGGAAGTTTACTTCCATGCCCCGTTATCTTCCGCGTCCTTAGCCAGACCTAACTACGGCAGTAATTATCGTGATTACTACCATAGTTACTGACACTAACATATTTACTTCGAGATTACTGCCGCAGTTACTGACACTAACATATTTACTTCAAGTGGTACCTTTATTTACATTACCCACCAACCATCCGACCATCATATCAGTGGTATATGCACTGCTTATATCTGAAAGTCCTTCGAACCCGCTTTAGTGCCACCGTAAGTAGTATATGAATTCTACTGCGTTCTACGTTCGCCTACGAAAATGTATATATGCCCTTACAGTGTTATTCTGTGCCTCCTTCAAGCGCCATGTCAGCTAAGGTTTTACGTATTTTAGAAATTTTTGTGTGTTCCAACCTAATCACAGGACAAAGGTCACGCGCAACCTAATTCCGGTTTCTGACATTTTATTATGTCATGTTTGTCAGAAAGCAAATCCAAAATACACGTACACGACCTTTATACAATAGTGCGTGGGTGTACAGGTGTCGAGGCTGTTGTTTTTTGCAACATTATTGACTGGCAGTTTAAGGACCAATTCAACGTCAGCTACAAGCCACGTTATATCAGCATCTCAGCCATGTACCATCTCAGCCATGTACAATCTCAGCCATGTACCATCTCAGCCATGTATCATCTCAGCCATGTATCCTGTCATGTATCATCTCGAATCGTCTCACACTCTCAACCGTCTCAATCCTCTCGTATCTTGTCTCAGCTCTCCTGCCAGGACTTCAGTCAACATTTAGCGAGCAATCATAAAATTACACCAACTAAAATCCATTAACTTTAATACCAAAAGTCTTCTAAACCCCATACCTCGGGACTAGGAAGAGCTTCCAAGATATTTATAAGACAGTCTAACAATTTTCTTAATTTAGAAACTCTAAATAGTTCATATGTTCTCCAGGAAGAGCCGATTTGGAAAGAGGGCACATAGCAATTTTCTTTTCCCAAGCAATAAATTTTTAAAACATTTATTGCTAATAGGCTTAGAAAATATGTCTGTCCCTTTTTATTTCCTTCAATACCTTGATATGTGAAAGACAATAGCGGAATTTCAAATAGCAAATGCTTATGTAAGGGAATCATACAGATATTTAATAGAATTTCAATAAGAAGCTCATGCTATTGCTATCAAGGTTTAGGCACATCCGACAATTGGTGGTTGCAGAGTCGGTAATAATTGAAAAAAGTTTACCACAAAAGATACCTAATAAACATTTACAAGGACATCGAAAAGCAATATATGAACCACTGGGACAAATTAAAAGAATATCCGTAAGAGACATACGTGGTCCGGACCTCAAATGGTAGATTCATCTTAGATTTGAGGAATGAGACCATCGAACAACTTTACTATTCATAACCATCTTGATTAAAAATAAAATCGAATAATGAAATAATGTAACAATATGAATTAAGGGATTTCCTTAGGACCAATTATGATGCAAGGGGAACACATTTCTTTTTCCTTTTCTCACTGGTCTCAGTAGTCTCTTACTCACTAAGGTTGGTTCAACAATGCACTGTTTTGATTCATAGTTACTCTAAGTATCACTTCCATCGCCTTATACTTCAGTAAATTGGAATAGATGATAGACCAATTGCTCGATTTAAACTACAGAATAAACTATAATTTTTTAGTTAAGGTTCAGAAAAAGAAAATGTAGCAGCAATTGAATTTGCTCCCACATAATTAGCACAAACTAAAATTGGTTTAGCCTGGCATACATATATATGGGTTATGCCGATTGTTGTTTCTGCAGTGTTTTACACCATCATCAATTTTTCAAACAATATTTTTCTGTTCAGACAGATGTCTTTGCACTAAACTATTTGATTTATATAATCCCTTTTGTCTTCACTTGACAAAATTGGTTTCAATTTTTATCGCCATTTTTGATTGCATACAATTGTTATTACATATATATACTTGCGGACTTCCATTCCATTCTATTCCCAACAGAAGTCGTCCATTCAAGTATTTTATATATAAATCCAATTTTCATTTTATTTTTTTATTATACCTTTCACCTTTACGTTTCTATACTCAGGTTGCTAGTCATTGATTAGTTTGTTTGCAATATACTAATCTTAATTTGGGTAGTTGAATAGCTTGCATCACCATCTCGGTTTTGTTTTTTTCTGAAACACCTTTTACTGATTTTACTCAAACTATCAAGAGGTGGAAGTCCATTCGAAGAAAAACATTTAGCCAGAACATCTCAAAAATAAAGGTTTGTTTATTACGGAAATCCGCTGGATAGTAAATTTTTTTTCCAACAAAAGGACAATTCAACAACTTTTTTTGTTCAAGTTGAAGTGAATTTCAACTTAAAGGTTAATACTTGAGTTATAGTATTATCATCACCAAAAAAAAAAACCGAATTTCCCTTTGTTCTTCAAAGTTTTTTCCAATTTGAAGGGTTCCATTTTTTTGCAGTTTTCCCCGAAGTGAAACATTTGAAGGATCACCAAATTTTTTTTTGGTAATAAGTTAGTTGATAATTACAAAATAGCTAAAAAGGGGATCAATTGACTTCAAAGTAGCGATTTTTGTTGGTTAAATAGTTCAATTGCAAAAAAAGCTGCCAATAGTAATTGGATCTTTGCAAAAAAAGGAGAAGAATCTGAAAATCTTAGAATCTTTCCTTCTAAAATTTGGAACTCAACGATACACATAATTGATTTAATTTGTCCCTTTCATGTCCATTTGATGGAAAAGAAAACCTGTTTAAAGTACTCCTTTTATCAATTAACTCCCAATTGGCATACTCAAATCAAACAATACAGATCAAACCAGTAAGGAGAGAAATAAGAAGGCCTACACTTAGGTTTAGACCAGTCTGCATACCCCATTTTTAATTTATATTGTCCCATTAATACAGACCAAAAACCAATTAGACTAGTTATAATACTATCTCATACATTATAGAACAATGTCAGATCCATTTCCAATATCATGTATATCATGTCGAAGGAAGAAAATCAAGTGTAACAAGTATAAACCGTGTAACCAATGTAAAAAAAGAAACATAATCTGCCAATTTCCATCAACATTCAGAAACATAGAAATTAATCAGGAAGATTCACCAAATTATGAAGCAACAAACTCCATAAATACACATTCTCTTGATAATTTGGATCCAAGTAATTATGCCAATATAATAAACAAGTTGAAAAGCGAAAATAATGACATTTTGACCCAAAATTTCCAATTGAATAAAAAGAATAAATTTTTAAGTAACAAATTGAATCAATATCACATAGAATTAAATCACAATGATTCTGCCGACACGGATTCTGTTAGTGATGGCACTAATGATGCTCAATTCCATAACCCACCTAAAGAAGAATTTGATTATGGTACTCATTCTCATAATCATCATGATAACGATAGTGATGCTATGGAAATTGAAGAAGAGCATCCAAACAAGAAGAACAAGCCATTCAAAATTTCTGGTGAAACCAGTGAATTTGGCAAGAAATTCTATGGTCCCCAATCTTCGAGCTTTATGATTGAAACTTTGAAAAACAACTCATTGATTGACTCGAATAATTATCCCAAAAATTATTTGGATAAAGATAACAATTCAAAAGTAGAAAATTCTTTAATTAAAAAGTCATTACCTATTTTAAAACCAAACATAACATACGATGATAATTTGAATATTATTTATAAATTAGTTGAAAACTTCTTTAAAAACTATTCATCAAATTACTACAAAACCTTTATATCAAAGTTAAATGTGTTGAAGTTTTTGAATAATTATAATAATATTGAAAGTAGTTCATGGGAAAATGATGATGATCTATTGTTAATTATTATGATTTTAATCATTGCTATTATAAGATTAACTCCCATTGAATTTATGAAAATCTTTAAAATTGAGTATAATGACTATCATAAAGTTTCAAACAATTTAATCCATAATAATCTATTTTATAATTTTGAAAAATTAAGGCATAATTTAATTAACGAATCCATGTTAACCATTCAAAGTTACATTTTATGTACAGAGTACTATTTTATTGAACAAAGATATGAAGAATGTTGGTCGATGATGTTTCATACTTGCTCCATAGCATATTCAATTGGTATACATGTAACTGGCAAGTTAAAATTAAATGAATTAGATTTATTAAACAGTGATGGGAATCATCTTATTTCGAGCCAGACCTCAAATCCAAACCAAGATAATACAAATTCAACTTCTAAAACGGCAATTAATGAAAAGACAGCTGAAGAAAATGACGACGAATATGAAGATATCTTGAAACTAAAAGTTTGGTTTCTGTTAAGGATCTTGTCAGACAAAATTTGTTCTATATTAGGCAGACCTAATCCCATCTCAATTCAAGTTAATTCTTTGGTTTTAAAATATAATCAAAACTATAATAATATTGACTTAAATGCAAACACCACATCGATTTTATTGAAAATTGGATTAAGTGAATGTATACGATTATCCAATATGATGTTGATTGAGAATTTCATGATTGACTTTAAAATGAATGATTTATTGAATTTAAATTCTAAGTTTGAACAAGAAATTGATTTGTTGGAATTATGTTTAAGAGATTTGGAATCTAATGATGTTGAATCTATCCCAGACAATTTGGATTCTTTACCTCCTTCTGTTGATTCTGGTTCAGTATCAGCTACTTCAAATTCATTGGCCCCTGGAACTTCAGCTTCAGCCTCAGGATCAGCAGCAGGGTCGGTTCCAGATTCAGCACCTGAGTCTTCAACTTCTGCCCCAGCATCACAGTCGGCATCAGCATCAGCATCGGCCTCGGCCTCGGCATCAGCAGCAGGCTCCAATTCAACATTACCTATCAGGAACATGGGTTCAAGAGCAACTGGATCTAAAAATGATTCCAAAACAGCATCAACCACAAAGTCTCGGACGGAATCAATAGCAGAATCAGGAACCGAAGCAGTAACAAAGTCTTCATTAATTTCTCATGGATTGACTAAAGACAACAAAAGTCCTTCCAAGATTTCGAATACCACCACCTCATCAACAAGTGGAGATGTAGCTAACACTAGCTCCTCATCAAACGATTTATCAGAAAATGAAGACGCCTCGAAAGAACTAAGTTATGATGAATTGAATCACCTTCCATTAAAAATTGAGAAAATCAATATTTTAAACGATTTAATTATATTTTATATCAATAAATCCAAACTATTTGAACCATTTATATTAAAGTTCAACAAGAATGAAAATGATTCAATATTAATAATAAAAAACTTAACTGATTCAATTATAAATTTTTTGAAATTAATTTATAAATTTTTCAAAAAGTTTGAAATCAAGTTGTCCAAGAAAGATTTGAATTATTTGAAAATTGGCAAATATTTTAGAATCAATTTCCCATTTTTAAATTCATTTATTTATCAAGGTATAGTCATTATATTCACATTGTTAAATTACAAATTCAAAGATTTCATTAATCTAAAATACAATAATCATTTTAACAACAATAAGTTTTTGAATGATTTGAAAATTCAATTGACTAGTTTAATTAATATTGATATTAATTTTAGTGAAAAGATTTGGTCCATTAATATTTTCTATTTAATTAACAAGAATTTAGAAATCATTGAAGTTATATTTCAAAGTCAACAGCAATTACAGCAGCAACAGCAACAGCAATTGCAGCAACAACAACAATTACAATATCAACACAATCAACAACAACAACAACGTCCAACACATCAGGAACCCCAAGATCAGCACCAATTGCAAGCTCAAGCTCAAGCGCAAGCGCAAGCTAATGCTTTCCAACAAGTTTGGCAACAACAAGAACTTCAACAACAGCAACAACAGGATTTAGAACAACAAGCTTTAAATCAAATTAATCAACAGCAGCAGCAACAATTTAATGAATTGGAAAGTTCCTTAATCAATAATCAAGTTTTCAATAATTCAAACGATTTTATTAATATTAATTTAAATGATCCATTTTGGATTACCAACCCTGATAATTTACCTTATTACTTAAGCTCACCAAATGAAGAGTTACAGAGACAAGCTGAACTTGACTTAAAGCAAAAACACAGCACGGCCCAATCAAGATCACATTCTCAAGGTCAAGGTCAAAATAAACAGCCACAACGTCCTAAACCAACAGTTGGAGCAACGGGATCAGGGTCCGGGTCAGCAGGATCTGGTTCGTCTATTGGATCAACAAGTTCCCAAAGAAAACTAAGGTCTTCAAATTTCCAACAGCCTCAACCAAATCAATCAAGTAATTTCAATTTGAACAATCAATATTGGGATGAAGATGATGATAAAAAGAAGAAACTTAAATTAGAAGATATATTACCTGATCAACTGCCATGATAATGAAACCGACTAGTATTATTAGTATAAATTAAGTATTGTAACAAATGTAACAACCATTAGATGTATTATAGATAGATTCAATAAATGATATAATAACATAGAACACCCAGTCACCGTTTCCTTCAATTCTTTTGAATTCTCTCTTGCTGTCAAAAAATTGCCACAAGACATACCCAATTCTGTATTTGTCTTTGATTATCTGGTATTAAGCAACAAATGCTCTACGGTGCATGTCATTGTACATAAATATCAAGCACTCAGCTATGTATATCCTAGTTGTCTTGAAACACAGTTACTAGAACTTGTTAATCTCCAGACCCAGACCGGAGTTCTTCCCCGGAAGTATAGCACTAAACCGTCGCCAGTGCGACTGTTTTAGGCTGGTCCGGCCCACAACCGCAGTAAATTCTGGGGTTCAGGCGGATTTGAACCGTCAGTACACAAAGGGCACCAACAACTTGAGAATTTTTGGAGTTCTCACAGAAAGTGAAAAAGTTTTCGGAACAGTTGAAACCGAATTAGCAGGATCGTTTTTAAGAGGACGAACCTTCAAGAGTATATTCAAAGATTGGAAACAGTGCATCTTTAAAATAAATATAAATTGATTATAAAGCAGAAGCAATAGATATAATATGTCAGGGTTTAAGAAGTTTTCAGATTTTTTATTTTCTAAACAATCCTTAAGATATGTATGCTCCACCCATTTTTGGGGGCCAGTATCTAATTTTGGACTTCCAGTTGCAGCTATGATGGATTTACAAAAAGATGCTGGATTAATCAGTGGTCCTATGACAGGTTCTTTGATTGTTTATTCTATGGTGTTTATGAGATATTCTTTAGCTGTAACACCCAAAAATTATTTATTATTTGCTTGTCATGCTATTAACGAATGTGCTCAATTAGGTCAAGGATTTAGATGGGTTAATCATAATTATGGACAAGATACTAAACCAAAAGTAATTACCAATTAATGAAATATAAATTTAATGATCAAGCAAACATATTCAAATGGAATGATTTATCTTTAAGGGGGACGAAAGAAGAGAGGTGATGGTTAAATACGAAACTAAAGTTTGTAAATATTTAATAATATACATTCAGATATAAGTTCAATCAAAGATTGATTTCACTTCATCAATTTGGGTAGGTCCTAACTGGTCTTGATAATCATCTTCAAAGTTAATATCTAATTGATCTATATCTGATTCTATTTGAGTAGCTTCAGGATTGGTGAATAAATTAGTTTCCTTTGATAATCTCTGGTTCCTACCACTCCTGTCATCTCTTTCTATATTTACATTTGAATCAGGAGAATGGCTTGCAGCGAAGGAATCTCTTTGAATTGCACTGATTGATTCTAGTTGATAACTTTTACCCAATGTGCCCAGCTCATCATTGGTCAAACAATTAAATTTTATAATTACATTGGGATTATTATTTAATTCGAATAATACAGGATCACCATTATCTTTGAAATAAATTTCAAAATATTCGTTCAGTTCTTCAAATTTGATTAAATTGATCAAGTTGATAAAAATCTTTAAAAACTTTAACTTAAAATTAATTGATATATTAGTATTGTTGATTAAATTTGAATCAATTAGTTGATTTGTATTGATTGAAATGGTAATTAACATCGGCTGTTTTAAATATTGATTATTATCTTTGATCACTTGTTTGGTATACCCATTGAATGATATTTTACCTCCAGTTTTAATATCAATTTTAAATTCTTCGGTAGTGATAGGTATCATATCAAGAAAATTCTTCATAACCAATTGCTCCATCTTTATATACTTAATAGGATTATCAACATTATCACTTTGTTGACCTTGTCGATTTTGTTGGGCCAAATATTCCATTTTATAATCTTCTTCATCATTCATATCATGCTTAATAGGTTGATACAGAAATTGATATTTCTTAATTATTAAATTTCGTTTGATATCAATTAATAACTTGAAATATTGATTGAAATTAACTTTGAATGAAATAAAACTATTTATATCAAAATTTTTAAATAATATAGACAAATGATTGGAATTGATAATTAGTGAATAATTTTGCAAGGATTCATTATACCCTTCTTTAATACAATTGGTGAAATCAACTTGATACTTAGAAAAAAATGATTTATTAAATATGATTTCTCCATAATTGGTACGTGTGATATTAGTACCTGATATCGTAATCTGGGATTTTTCGATAGTGAATTTGATATATTCACTAAATAGCGACAACGATAAGATAGATTTTGACCATATCGATTTATGCTTATCCGATTCGATTTCCGCTATAAATGACATTTATCAATAATCTATTCCAGTTATTTAAATTCTATTTAGAATTTGAACTTTCATAGATTGTAACAATAGAATCCTTAATTTGACTCTCGTTACCTACGATAATTGACTCTCTCTTAATGGATTAATGTTATAAAAACTGATGAGGTTTCGCGTAAGAGATCAAAGTTGCCTTTTTTCTTTTGACCCTTTATAATTTGCATCCACATTTTGTTGAATCTGACGATTTGGAGCTAGGGAAGCAATTTTCGTGCAGTTTAAAGAGTTTACAATGAAGCTATTGATAATAAATCCAAATTCCTCTAACAAAGTTACAAATGATATGGAACTTGCCGTACCAAAGTTACCAGATGTTAGCTATGATTATTATACAGCCCCACCAAATGCCCCAAAAGAGATCGATGGTGACGAAACTTCTTTGATTTCTGAATCTATAGTGTTACCAGATATACTTGAAAAGAAATTAAATGAAAAATACGATGGATACTTAATCTGTTGTTTTTCAAATCACCCATTAATTCAATCATTAGGTGAACATACAAGAAAACCAATTATGGGGATAATGCAGGCATGTTTAATATATAATTTAATGGATTTTCAAATTAAAAGCCTGATAATAATAACTAGCTTCAAGAGTTGGGAGCCTATATTGGACAAAGCAATAACAGATTTTTATCAAACTAATCAGTTCCCAAATCACTTGAAAATTTTAAACACCAAAAGTTTTAATATTAATGTGTTAAATTTAAACAATCCTGATATCTTTAATAAAATCACCACCAAAGTTGAAGAAATTATTGGTAATAAAAACATCGATTGTGTTTTATTAGGATGTGCTGGAATGGTAGGCTTGGATGAAAAATTATCACAAATATTCCCTGGAGTTAAATTCATTGATAGCGTTAAAATTGGAATTGATTTATTAGTTTCTTTAGCTAGATATTCCAAATAGCAACATAATATCAAGTCCCCATCTACTCTCACCCTGTTTACCTTTTATTAATTCTCTAATCATTCTGAGTACATTGTCTACGTCTTATTGATAACAGCTGACGATGGTTATCGTAGGAGAAAAATTAGAATGCGAAAATTAAAATCCCAATTTGACCATGTTTGGGAGGATATTAAGTAGAGATGGTAAACAACGATCACCAACACCTCAGAGAGAAGTAGAACTACCACCGTTACTGACATTGGAGTTGAAGGGATATAAACCAAGCACTCACCATAAATTAATTGATCAAGACTTGGCCAACAACTTAAGAAATCTCTTACCCCCCAGATTACAACTATTCGATGAATGGCAACTAATTTATTCTATGGATCAACATGGAATATCATTGAATACCTTATATCAGAATTGTAACTTGAATAACCAATTGAATGAGCACAAGCGTCAGAAAGAATTGGAAAAGGGGTATGGCGATCAGGTCATCAAGAAGATGATAGTCGGTGATTATGGTCTCAGTTCGGGTCATGGTTATTTGCATCATGGTGATAAAAAGAGAAGACCATTAGGTTATGTATTGATTATTAAAGATAATAAACAAAATAGATTTGGAGCATTTTTAAATGAAAATTTAAAACCAATGGAACATAAACGGTATTATGGAAATGGTGAATGTTTTCTATGGAAATTGGAAAAGATTCAAACTCCAAAATCACCCGATGATTCAAGTAATAAAAAAAATATAGATCATAGATTTAAGGCATTTATGTATACTGGGATAAATGATAATATAATATATTCTAATCATGAATTCATTGCAGTAGGTTCTTCGAATGGTCAAAACGGGTTATGGATAAATCAATCCTTAGAAGAAGGAGTAAGTTATCATTGTGAAACTTTTGGTAATGAAATTTTAAATGGCCATGGTGACCATGGTGACAATTATAGTTCTTTCGATACTACTAACGACAATAATGATGAAAAAATCCAAAATCCTGTTGGTAAATTTAAAATTCATGGGCTAGAAATTTGGAGAATAGGTACATTAGAATAAGCAGGTGACTTATTGCAGGTATGTTTGATCAAAACTTAATGGTAAATAATGAAATTTCATCTTTAATATTAAGGTTTTTCTTCTTTCCACCTTTCTTTTACCTTGTCCTTTACCTTTTTCTTTTTCGTTTTCATTCTTCCCTCTTAACTTCATCAAAATGTCAAATCGGTAAATATGCAAGTAAGAAGGGATATATTAGCAGCAAGCACCTACTGTTAACAATAAACAATAAACCCACATTAAAAACTCCGAACTTAGAACACGGTTAGATATTTATGGATCAAAGCATTCTAGGTAGTATCTTAACTTTTAAATTGCACCATTAGTTATGGTCAATAGTTGTTTACACTGAAAGGTTTCTGTAAGGCTTTTACACCCAGCTAAGGCAGTTTAAAGCTTTCTAATTTCTTACCTACCAAGCCCAAAGTTTTGAAAAGGGGCCCCTTAAGTTGTTAAATTCTATTCTGGATATAGTAGTAAAAATAGGCAGGTAAATAAACCCTTAAAATTTAATCCTGGATCTAAAGTAATAAAGGGTACTGAAAATATGTATGATCTAGCCTTGCAATTCCAATTGAAAACCTAAAAGTCTGAAAAAAAAAAGAAAAGAAACCAGACAGAGACAGAAGGAGAAAGGCAAAGAAGCAGAGTATGTTATTTGAAAATAGAGGGGCCCAGGCCCAAGGCAGATGTTTACTCTCTTGCTTTGGTTTTCTTTGCTCGTATTGTATCAAATATGTAAGGTCGTCTATCATCAACGCTGACGAGATTGATATTTGATCGTATCACTCTAACGAGAAGCGGAATCTCAAACCACACTTTTAAATAACATGAAAGCCGATTTAGCTCTACTTAGTCCATCATTGTTAGTACAACCCGTACCTTAAATCAGAACTTAAATACACATATTCTCAAGATTTAGCTTATGGTTTAAACAAGTTTAAACATTGAGGAACACAAAATAAGTTTAATGCAAGGTTTAGCCAAACTCAGTCGTATATTTTCGCCTAAAAATTTAAATATTTTTGTTCGTCGCCAAACAACAAAAACTTTAATTAACAGACAGTTATAAGGCAAATTCCTAATATGATCAAGTACTTTAGGAAGGTTGTTTATCAACCCAAAAATACTTATAATTTTGTGGAATGTAATCGGTAACGGGGATCGATAAACACTTGTACACTCTTGAGTTGACTATATTTAGATAAGACTTGGTCGGTTGGCGAATTGACGATTTGCAGCTGACAACAAAGATAGGGGGTGAAGAAAGGAAAAGATAACTTCAAAACAAACTATTTTTGAAATCATCAACTGCAACTATCATGAAAGCAAACTATCGAACGATCCTTGGATTTTCAACTATAACCCAAGGCACTTCTGAAAAGTTTACGTCAACCATTTAAACTCTATTGTTACATAATCTGAAAAATTTTGAACGAAAAAGGAGGTTCAATCAGCATAAAGAGGACTTTGCACATAAAAATTTCTTACGTAAACCTTCAAACATTTGAGTAGTAAATAATTAAATCTGTAGTAGATGTTAAGGCTATATTTAAAATTTAACTATGGAAAAATGTAATCCATAAGGGTAAAAATAACCTTGAAAAACACCTAGCGAAATTATTTTATGCCAATGGAGCCAAAAAATATTACTCTGTCGAAATTGTACAATGGACTTACCAAACTTTAGATTTCATCAAGAATGGAATTGATCTAGAACTTCAAAGATCGCCAGTTAGATTGTATTACTTTGGTAAGCTATTATTTTGTGAACAAACTCCTAGGTAATACCAAGCTACGCTTGGGTGGCTCTGATGAGATGAGATTTGGAAAAAAAAAACATAATGACAGAGGAAAAAACAATAGTAAAATTCCATTGATGAAAGCTGACAATCACCAGGTGCCTGGCGATTTACATTGATTTAGTTTGACTATCATTCCATTTCAATTGAAGAGTGCTTCGGAGACAGGAGAAGTAATAGATAATCAGCTTGGTTCAACTCTATTTCAATATTTCACCTCCTTATTCAAACAATAAAACGGTGCTTTTAGTATAAATGCTACTAACTATAAACTACAACCACTTGTTTGACTTTATAGAAGTTTCATTGACAATGTTGGTGTCCTACACTCTTAAGCTTCCTTTAAAGTAATGGAAGCTAAGAAAGCAAAAGAAAACCGGCGAAATGGCTAAGTACCGGTGTAATACTTGGGCACCGGTTTCAAACCCCAGTTAAACAAAGGTTGGCTCAGACAAGACAAGGCAATTTTAAAACCGTATAGTTTGTATATTTTGTATTTCCTTAAGGCTGTTGATTGTTATGATTCTTATTTTTTAATTACATAACTAGATTGAGCATATACTATTTATGATAGAAATGGAATGGTTTGTAGTCGTTGATGCCTTAAATTATGCAAAAACTTTTTTTTTCTCTCATTTAATATTTTCTGTAGGAGGCCTCCTAATACAAACCTAAATTCATTCACCATCCGAATTTCACAGCATTTGATAGGCATGCTCAACGCCAATGCATACAGATGCACATGAGGCTAAACATATATATGTTTCTAAAAGAAGAAGTGCTTAACCCCAATCAAGAAGAAGGACTTAACAATATTGAGTTAAATGCTATTTGCTCGATGGCCCAGAAGTCTTTTATTAGGTTGAGGGCTAGCTCTAGCTTATTTCTTAATTCCATATTCCATCTTTCCTTCTTCTTTACTGTTGCCTCTCTATTAGTTATATTTTACAAATCAACCATGAAACGAGTGACGTGCTAAAAAAAATAGATTACTAAGATCAAGATTTGCAAGTAGATCTATCATTTTCAATTGCACTGATTTCTATTATTAACCCTTTGATCTATATCTAAACTCTTCGGTTGTCTAAGTAAATATAGGGTAGTGTTGTTAAATATAGAAACAAATGAATCAAGCTTGAAACAAATCTTAGCTTTAGCCCTAGTGTTATTTGTTTCATTACACGAGATCCCCAGTAATTCGTCTAAAGACTATCATGTTTCATGATCCAAGATATGAAACAAAAGTATTTTTTCTGTGTGCAAAAATTAACCGAGCGAGGAGTGCACACGAACAAATCCGTTTATGCAAAGGGGCGTGTAACAAATAATCCAAACGCAACAAAAAAACCGTTGGAAATCTCTGGAGAAAGTTGATCAAAGAGAACAAAGAAATAAAAAAATAATTTAGTCTATTAAAAGGTTAAAATTATACTTCACCAAGGACGGCACTCAAAGAAACCTAAATTGGTGGGCAGTTATAAAGGATAAAAATATCAACAAATACTACTAAATTGAAAATAAAGGCAGTGGATAGCAGTAAGGGGAACCTTAATGAAAAAGAAATTTAGTTCCATACAGTTGGAGGATGATACAAACCATCCCGACTACATAATCAACCTCCATAAGTCAACTAGGACCATAAAACGACTTGGTAGATCAAGCAAGCGTATAAGTTTAAGCCCAAAAGGAGAGGTAATTGCGGCAATCGAATTTCACATGTAGCATGGCTTGAAATTAGTTGAATCAATATCTCTTTATACCTATTGTATTCCCTTGTTTTTTGGCAGCTTGACATGAGTAGTAGCGTTAGTTCATCATACATGAGCATACCATTAGCTCTTTTAGGGAAATTAAATACCAATAAGGCTAAAGAAAGGCAAATCTGTTGGTTAGTAGAACGGGAACAGAAAGGTTTTCACTTGACTGATTTCAAGTACTACTTGCCCACACTAGTTGCTAAGTTTTTTTAAAATTATATTACCCGTCAAATTTTGCTTGCTAGTCGACACTAACCCCTTACTCTAACTATATGGCACAACCAAAAAAAAAGAGACACTTCAAAAATAACCTCGTCAACTAGGGCTTATAGTTGCATTAGCTACTCACTATTTTTGTTTCCTTTTAAGTTCTTCATGCACTATGGACTTAGAGAAATGTAAACATATCGTATTATTAGGAACACAATTGGCCTTGCCTACTCGTCTTTGACACCTTTAGTCTAGATTTAGGCCACAAAAATAGCATTTCCTCTTATGTGTAAATAATAAATTACGAACTTGGTTTTAATTTTAACTTTGAGGCTAAAGTAAGAAAAATAATTTAAAAAAAAAAAAAAAAATGCAGCCTTAATATGTTTCAGAGTTTTGTTACAGTGAGATGCATAGGATATCTGTAATTTTCCACCCTTATTTACACTGCAAATCGCCCATCATCATAAGATGTGCTATGGAATCCAATTGTTTATAAAGACACCCCTTTCTCCCCTTTCCTGTCTTTTCTAAGTTTTTTGTTTCAGAAAGAATTGCAAAATTGATTTTTTTACAGCTAATCGCTTACTTAAATAATTCTAGGTATTTTCTTATTTCACATTCGCTATGAAAATTTCTTCAATTGTTCTTGTTGCTGCATTAGCATCTTCAGCTGTTGCAACATATGATAAAGGACATGGTGGTAAAGGTGGTAAAGACGGTGAAGATTGTGATGATGATAAAACAACCAAAGTTCCAAACAAGAATCATACTCCAACCAAAGATACTGACTGTGATACTACCACTACTCCAGCTGGACCAGTAGACTGTAAGAAGTTCCCAAATCACCCAGACTGTTGTGATACTACCACTACTCCAACTACTTCAGCTACTCCAACTGGACCAGTAGACTGTAAGAAGTTCCCAAATCACCCAGACTGTTGCGATACTACCACTACTCCAACTACTTCAGCTACCCCAACTGGACCAGTAGACTGTAAGAAGTTTCCATATCACCCAGACTGTTGCGATACTACAACTACTCCAACTACTTCAGCTACCCCAACTGGACCAGTAGACTGTAAGAAGTTCCCAAACCACCCAGACTGTTGCGATACTACCACTACTCCAACCATAGACTGTAAGAAGTTCCCACATCACCCAAAGTGTTGTACAACCACCACTCCTGTTCCACCAACTACTGACTGCGATACTACATCAAGTTCAACTACCCCAGTCGTTCCACCAACTACTGATTGTGACACTACTTCCAGTTCTACTACCCCAGTAGTTCCATCATCAAGTGTTGTTCCATCATCAAGTGTTGTTCCATCATCAAGTGTTGTTCCATCATCAAGTGTTGTTCCATCATCAAGTGTTGTTCCATCATCAAGTGTTGTTCCATCATCAAGTGTTGTTCCATCTTCTAGTGTTGTTCCATCTTCTAGTGTTG
>JAJLZC010000035.1:0-87164 GCA_030572015.1 Yamadazyma kitorensis | reverse complement strand
CTTTGGACTTCTTTAACAGGTGGTTGCAAAAAGACTTCTCATTTGGTTATTAGATGTCTTTCTTCGAAGGGGTGCCATATGAGGGCTCAAGCCCCAACCATCACCAAGAATATTTTTCTTTTATATTGTCGTGTTTATGTTCAAAAACAATTTTGTGTTATTTTTCACTTTACGCTCTCTTCGCATCTTAAAAGTGTTTGAAAAATTTTCTTTACTCTTTTTTCAACTTCAATCAAAAGTAAAAATTCAAGATGGCTACGTATGTATAGTGAAGTATCCTTCAATTGCTAATTACATGTGCTTCGAAAGCATATTAGGCAAGGAAAAAGAGGATAAGAAGAATATCATCATAGCTGGACTTTTCAGCTGAACAAAACTACAGTGGAAGTATTTCTGAACTGAAAAGAAATACTTCCACTGTAGCTTTTGATGAATTTAATGGCCAAGGGAATTCTAGATTATCTTGCAGATGAAATAATATTCATAAAACTCATTTTGCCAATGCCTGATACATCTGTTTTCCTCTGAGTCAATTTTTTAAAGACTATTGGATGTGATTTAGAATGAACTTGGCGGTTCAGTTCTATAATCTTCATAAAAGCTTTTCCGGTTTTTATAACATCTACAATATCTTTTCTAATGGACTAAGGAGGGGAGCTTATGCACGTAAAAGTATAGATCCAACTAATGGTGATCTATATTTGGTTTGAAGGATGTTATGTTAACTCCTTGAAAGACTTTTCATACTAACATTTTTATTAGCACTTTAAAACCAGAAACTTTAATCAAAAAGAACAAAACTGATGAAAAAGTTTTAAAACAAAGAGCTGCTGACAAAGCCGCCCGTAAAGTTGTATGTATTTAATATCCTTCCTATTGCACCCAATCGTTTGTATAACTGTCAAATATTTTTGAAGATGAAGACCACCATACCATTTCGTATTTGACTAGCTTAGGCAATGTTGTCAATCAGTTAACCATCTTTCGGGACTGAGAAAATATAACAATCATTATACAAGCGATTTTAATCCCTATGTGAGACAATTTGAATACTAACTTTTAATTTGTAGACTTCTAAAGCTAACAGAAAAACTATGTACGAAAGAAATGCTGCTTACACTAAAGAATATGCTGATGCCGAAAGAGCCATCATCAATGCTAAACGTGAAGCCAAAGCTAACGGTTCTTACTACGTTGATGCTCAACCAAAATTAGCCTTCGTTATCAGAATTAAAGGTATTATGAAAATCCCACCAAAGCCAAGAAAGGTCTTACAATTATTAAGATTAACTCAAATTAATGCTGGTGTTTTCGTTAAAATTACCAAAGCTACCTCTGAATTATTGAAATTAGCTGAACCATACATTGCTTACGGTTACCCAAACTTGGCTACCATTAAACAATTAGTTTACAAAAGAGGTTTCGGTAAAGTTAACAAACAAAGAGTTGCTTTATCTGATAACGCTATCATTGAAGCTGCTTTAGGTAAATACGGTATTTTATCTATTGAAGATTTAATCCATGAAATTTACACTGTTGGTCCAAACTTCAAACAAGCTAACAACTTCTTATGGCCATTCAAATTATCTAATCCAACTGGTGGTTTCAGAACCAGAAAATTCTTCCACTTTATCCAAGGTGGTGATACCGGTAACAGAGAACAATACATTAACGCTTTAGTTAAACAAATGAATTAGATTTAATTAGAGCTTAGTGAAACTTAAATAGCTTTTTTTATAATTTTTGGGTAATAATATATACATATATATAAAAATAAAAATTATATTTTTTATACTACAATCTCTGTTATTCAAAGCTAGTTTTCTTTTTAGGTTCTCTAATAACCTTCCAACCAATCATTAATATTATACACAAAGTATTCTAACCATTGAATCTCTTTCCACCACGTTATGGATACAAAATCCTGCTTAGACCAATTATCAACGCCATAATCATCATAGATGTAATCGATACCAGCCGACCTTTGATTGAATAAATTTAGTGTAAACAAAAAGAATATTCTTAGTCCTGTCATGATTATAACACTGGTCAATATCAACGCTAAAACGTTAACAAATAGTATGCCAATATTCTTATGTTGTTGCTTATATCTATAATACATTCTATATTGTTTTAAAAATGGAAGCTCCAATATGAACTGTTGTAATTCAGGGACCTGTTTCGGAGGTTCATCTAATTTCAATTTCAACTTCAACTTTTGTATTAGATCTTCTTGTTGTTTTAAACTTGCAGTTAAATTGTTTATTAAGGGGCTATTCTTGAACTTATCAAGTTGTTGTTGATACTGTTCACATAATTTTTCTAGCATTTTAATAGTCTGTTCCCTTTCTTTGATCTTTTGAATTAGATCTTTAACGATTATTCTATCACTATTCGAACTGAATTCTTGTTTATTATCAAACCTATTTTCTAATATTTTAACATATGACGTCAAATCTTCCGCTCTTCTTTCTAGTTCTCTTATTTTAATAGCTTGCTCCTTATTGTTCCTTTCGAGTTCAAAGTTCTCTTTTGAAATCGCTGAAATATGGCTATCTCTTTCGTTTATATGTTTTTCCTTTAGTATGATATTTGAATGAAGCCCATTGGACTTGGGTTTCGACGGCGATACTGGAGGTGAAGCATTTAACGATGAGAATTTGTTAAATCGGTTCACCATTGGAGTTGACGTTTTCATAGGACTTTCCAATCTCGTACTACCGGGTCTTGATAATGCTGATGACGATCTCGATGGTTTCGACAACAATAAACTAAGATTAAATTGGGAGATCCCCACCCTTTCGGTTAAGAACTTCACTAATGTCGGATATCCAACCAATTTCAATATAAAGTTGGTCAATTCGACCTCATGAAGCTTTAAAGTTGGCATCTCTTTAATCATTTGTTTCAATAGGTCAATCTCAGAATCTTTTAGGATCTTCTCGCTGTTCAACACGGTTTGCATTTCTTCAATGAAGTCTTGGAACTGTGATATGTATATATATTCATATTTAGATCCATTGCTGACCCGGCTCCAGCACTGTTTCATGAACTCTTCTATTAGCGGTTCGATACTCTCCATTGCAGTCTTTTGGTTACCTATACCTTTCCTCTTTATTTTGGTTTCACATTTACGCGCTAAGATCATAATATTGGGAGGACGTGTCGATGAGCAAAAAATGGTTGCAAAACTACTAACATTAACCTTGACTCTTCAGCTGGGTTAGAGTCCGTATCAAAAGTTCTTTTATTGGAGTTTTAGAGTAGAATAAAGGTTTTTAACAAGTCAAGGTTGAGCTAGAATTTTTTAGGGATTTTTACTGAATGGGTTCAGTTTTTTGACAAAAGTGGTGAAAGTAAGAGGTCCTACAGATATATTGTGAATATCACAGATATAATAGATATGCTATGTAAAAGGTATACTTAAGTTTACACTGGTTTCACCACCGGGTTTCATCGATAGTTTCCACACTAGTTGATCTCTCAATATCGTTGGGGTTCGTTTCAGTCTTGCTATTGTTTGTTTCCACATATGCTTCAGGTATTTGACCAGTCAATGGGTTTCTGTCGTTAGTTGATTCAAATTCAAACTTTCCAGTGAATTGTGTTTCTGGCTGCGTCCCTTCTACACCAGTCTTAGATGGAAATACAATTTTGTTATCATCAACATTGCTATCATCAACCAGTTCGATGGCTTGCGTTGGGACATCTTCTGTGGCCTGTGTTGGGACTTCAGTGGCTTGCACTTCCGTGGCAGAAGCAAGCTGAAGAAGATCAGACTGTTTTGGCTCTTCATATTGGTTGAGTTCTTTTATTGGATGGATCTTTTCTTCTAATCCAATTATTGGTGATTCTTCTTTAATGGGATCAATGGACTGCAGGATTGGCAGTTTCATCGGTACAGTTTGTATAGTTTCAGGTTCTTTGGCCAGTCCAGTTTGAAAGCTTTCAGTTTCACTTGCCAGTGGAGCTGCCTCAGAAGCCCTAACAGTAAGCAATTCTTGTGGTGGGCTCTTTTCCATAGATTGCAAGTAGGAGTTTGGCTGAAAAGCTTCGTTTGGCTGCAAAGTTTCGTTTGGCTGAAGTGTTTCGTCTGCGTTAGGTTGCAAATCAAGATTGTTTGATCGGTCTTCAACCAAGTTCGTCGCCTCATGATTGGACGTATCAAGATCAAGAAACTCACTGACGTTTCCAGTTATAACTGGTGGCTTTCCCACCGTCAATAAAGCAGGATCGAATTGTGAGCTCTCCCTAATATTTTCATCCACCTTTCCATTTTCTTTTCCCACTTCAAGTCTATCTTCGCTTTTGTTTACTGTTTCATTTTCAGATCCCAAATCAAAGGCTCTATTCTGAGTATAGTGTGGCACAATTACAGGAGGCACAATCACAGGACGAGATTCAATCAATTTATCCAGTTCAAGTTTCCTTATAGTTGTTAAGACTTCATAATATAAATCTTCAATGAGAATACCAGCACCATAGAGTTTTCTTAAGATGAAAAATAATCTATCAATCTTTTCACGTTCATCAAAGTCATTCTGTTTAATCTTAATAACTTGTTTGGTGTAATAGTATGAAAACTGAGCAATTTTATTGTTTAATTCAACCAATTTACTCAATTCTAGTTTTGGTTCTATTTTCAATTTGGTACATTCTTGGACGAGTCTAATCAACTCTAATTGAGTGATTTGTTTAGACAAGTGATCATTACAATTTTTGTTCGACTTAATTAGCTTGCACATAGGACAAATATAAGTATCCTCTTCACCATCTTCGTGTTCCTTTTTCACCACCTCCGTCTTTACTTCATCACCCTTTTTAACCTTCTTGTTACTTTTAGCTTTGTCTTTCTTATCATTCTTCTTCGGGGTTTTTTCATTCTCCTTTTCCTTTTCTTTGTCGTTTTCCTTTTCCTTTCCCTTATTATCGTTCACACATAGATCATGATACCATTCTTTACAATTGTCACATTCAATCATGGATCCGTATTCGAATTCTCTACACACACAGTAGATTTGACTAGGGCTATCAGGTTCAATATCATAGATAACATCATAGCTCGAGCTACTAGTATACTTATCATCATCTATTGCAAAACTGTAATTACAATTAATAATGAATTTTTGGAGCAAATCTATCAAATTCTTAGAAACCATTAATTTTGAGTCAAATGCTTGTAAATCATAACTTCCAATAGTACTTATCAATTTAACATCAGCAAATCTTGATTCTAGCGACTTAACAAAATTAGTGACTGAATTTAATTGGGTATCGATGAATTTCAAGTCTTTTTCATTGATTGTTAACTTTGTGTCTATCAAGTCCTTCTTCAATTTCTTAACATTTTCAAAGGTATACTTATTTGCTACCTTACTTTTAAGCGAACTTTTGAACTGATAAAATTTGTCTAAAATCTCTAATGAGCTTCTAAAATCCAATAATTCATCAAACTTGTTAATGTTAATGAATATTCTGCCTTCGTTTTCTAGTTTGAACTTATCATCAATTTCATCAATTAAGTCATCAATTCCTTTGATGGTAAACTCATTGATAGTTTCGTTGTTAATGTAATTGTTGATTTTTTCATTAAGTAAATTTGAATTTTTGATCATTGTTTCAATAACAGTAATCTTTTCAATATCAGATTCTCCTAATATCTTCAAACCTTCATTATAGAACTCAATTAAATGATGTAAATCAAATATTTGCTTTTTGTCATGCAATGGATCCTTCCCGATGATAATGACATCGAATTTATTAAACCATTTCAAACGATCTCTTATTCTAACTATGAACTCCAAAGATTTCAATTTGATACCAAAAGAATTCCCCAAATTAATCAAATCATTAAACTCATTGATTGTGGGGCCCTCTTTTGTTATTAACAACCTACATGCTCTTTCAAAGTTCTCTATTTCATACCTGAATTCAATGATTTGATCAGTTTCAATACAAAGGAAATTTAGTTGTGGAATCTTATTGATTAGCAGAGCCATTTTTGGCAAGATCTCTTCACTGTCCACTAGAATTATTTGGTTTTCTTCATTATTACCTCTGATTCTTTGTTGATGCTTCAAAGACAATATAGACTGGCATTGATCAATGAATTGATTACAATCATCGATGAAGACTTTTAAGTTTTCAAGATGCCCTTTGAATTTTCTAAGATTTGTGGTTTCAAAATCTTCATTTGAATTTGGGCTTGAACTTTTCAAAATTTGGTTTAGTAGCTTGAAATAATGGGTAGAATTTAATATCGAATAAATCTTCTCACCTTCAGCCAATAAGGCTCTATAAACTTTTAAACTTAATGATTTATTCGAGCCCAAATATGTTTCATATTGATTCATCCAGCTTCTATAGTCGACTGAATAATTGCCAAGTAGTTTCGAAAAGGCTTTTAATCTATCGTCTGAATAATAGCAATGCATTTCAATCTTCAAATTACTACTCAGGAGAGAAGGGATCGTCTTTGCTTTATCCTCTTTATCCTTTTCAGTTTCATTCAACTGACAATATTTCAAAAAGCTACCGATAGATGTTTTAAAATTTTGTTTTGTTGATAAGTCAGTCAATACAATCTTAGTTGGGAATATGTTTTCAAAATTATCATCAGAAATATGCTCTATTTCACCAAAATTCTTTTCATCCAATACTAGTTCTCTAATATTTGAAAATTGCTTACGAATCAAGTTTCTATTATCAATTTCAGTATTATAAATTTCATTATACAATTTCTTAGCTTTTTGAAAGACATTCGAATTGAAATTGAACTTTGATGTCAATCCTGAATCATAAATTTGAATCAAATTGATTAATAATCTAAATATCGAAAAACTGGGCAATATTAGTTGCTTGTTTAACCATTTCTCGCCTTCAACTGCATAATCTAACCATTTACTACTCAAAAAATTAACCTGTTCATTAACATTGAATCCAAACGAAATACTTAAAGAATAAGTCTTTGGGTATTTGATTATATACTCACCCGGTCTTTGAATAGCCGTAAAGTATTTAATACCTTTTTGTTGTAGTATTTCTGGTGTTATCAAGAACTCCTGATTAAGTATGAGCCTATTCTGTTGATTAGTCTTAATCAAACTTTGAAAGACTTCATTTGAGTGGATAGTTCTTTGGTCGAGGAAATTAATAGTTGACTTATTTAATTGCTCTATTATTTGCTTTGAAAGAGCCTCGGTACTAGAACTGTCATTATCATCATTTAGTTGCTCCATCTTGGCTTTTAAATTTGAATTCAGAATTTGGTTATTTAAGTTCAGCCTATCATCTTTAATTGATCTAATTAGGTCCTCAAAACTGTCAAATTCAGATTCCGGTATGAAGTACCACTTTTTATAGTTACCTCCGATGTGATAATCGATCAATTGACTGAAATGGTCTTCACATCTCCAGTTTTCAACGCTGAAAGTAGATCCTACATTTATTGAAGAATTCAACATACTTCTATTATTCAAATCTGTTTCATTAAGGCAGCCGAGTAAACTATTAGGCAATGTGGGAAAATTGTTTAAGTTCCAAGGATTTAAAGAGTCTTTAACAGAATCGACTATGGTCTTCTTTGCATTGAATTCTTCTTTGAATTGACTATTTTTGAATTTGTTCAAGTCATCGCCCAATTTGAAAAACCCAGATTGGTAATTCAACTTTGAAATATCTCTTCCAACCTTAAAGTCATATTCATGTTCATTAATATAGTGCCAATATAATTTTTCGAAATCATCAATATTGATAGTATTAGACAGGCCAAATCGTTCCTTATACTTTTGCAAAAGATCTGCTTGGAAATCATTGCATTTCTTTAAGAAGTTAGATAAGGTATCAAAATCTGCAGTATAATCGTCATCAATAAATAATTGATTTAGTAGCAAGTTTCTTAAGGTATAGTTCACTTGAGGTTCAATAGTGGACAAGTTATCAGGTTGGATGTTGAAACACTCTGTGGAATTCAATAGTATACCTTTCGACGTTTTTAGTTTGATTGATCTTTTGAATTTCTTATTTGAGTTGATGATCAAAGGATACTCTCTTTGTCTTTTCCCGTTTTCGTTTGTGGTATGTTTTCCCCTACCAAATTCATACTGTAGGAGGGTCTTGGAGTATATGGATTTCATATTATCGGCCCCAGGTACATTCATCTCATTTGCTATGGAGTCCCAAGAAACAATCTCATTGTAACCACCTTTCCTTATAACAATGTTGAATAATTTATACAAATCCACACCAGTTGCCAGGGAACGGTTGACGGAACTACTATGCTTAGAAGTAGTTCCAACTTGCGGATCCAGCCTGTCATTTGAGGATAGCATAACGGGGGCACTCGCAGGCCTAGATGAAACGGAACTTAATGAGTTATTTGAACTAGAATTTGCAGACTCGCCTTCTGAATGGCACCTTTGGAGTATAGTTTCTACATCTGAAGGCAAAAAAGGCACCAATTCTTTATAAAATTGTAATCTTTTTACTATTTCATCAGTTTTCACATTTGGCAGGTTTGTTACTTTGAAACATACATTTTCATCATCCAACATTGGTTTATACGGAATGGACAATTTGATGGCCCCAAACCCAAGAGCATCGGACTGTTTCGATTCTACAAACAGTATGGGATCTTCTATGTGTCGATCGTATTTGAAATGTGGGATTTGTGATGAACTGTGTGTCTCTGGGCCATCGTTAACCTGGATTAATTGGCTCCCATTGAAGTCAAAAGACGCTTGAGACGGTGGATTGTCGCCATTTTCAGACTGTTTTTGATTCAAATCTTTCCCAAAATCAACTGACTTGTTTTCAGTGTCCCTTTCTAGAGCCTCACTACCCCCACGAGTGAGTATACTCGGGAACCTGGATGATTGAGGGAACTTTACAGTCATGGTTGATTCTTTTGGAGTATTGAACCTAATTTTTTTTCAACTTCTCACTGTTACAAGTGAGGAAAAGAGCTATAGTGAAATCACCAAATCTCGAACATTTAAAATCTGTCAGATCTTTCAAGAGTTTAAACGTCAACAATCTCAAGCAGCCACGAGGGAGGAGCACCAGAAAGCTGAAAGGATAGAATGTCGTTGTTGATACCAACCAAGCAGGATTATAAGGACGCAAGAGCAGGATACGAGAGGTTACCACAGTATAAGAGCCGATTGGAAGACTTACGCAAAGAAGTAGACGATTCAGGTAAATATAAACTACAATGGGATTTTGAAGTGGTGCCAGGGTTTTTCAAGCAAGCCGAAGAACAAACGGATGACTTGGAATTTAATTATGCTACTAACGACTTTGGAATAAAGAAGCCATGGAGTGAAATAACCAAAGCGATCAAAGCTTTAAATGAGCAAGATGTTAAATGTTGTTATAAACTATTATTTTTGGCCAGACATGGTCAAGGATATCACAATATAATAGTTCTGAAATATGGTTCTGCCGAATGGCATAGAAAATGGCATTCCTTAGGACAGGATGGAGATATTACATACGCACCCGACCCTGAATTGACAGAATTAGGTATAAATCAAGCGAAGGAGAATAATGAAGTATGGAAACAACAGCTTGCGAAAGGATGTCCAATCCCCACCAAGTTCTTTGCTTCACCATTACAAAGACTGAGTAATACTTTGTTAATTAGTATGCAAGATATTTTACCTAAGGATCAAAAAGTCATTGTTAGTGAAAAAGTTAGGGAGATAATTGGGTATCATTTATGTAATAAGAGATCGAGTAAAACCAAGATTATCGAAAGATTTGGGAAGTTTGGATTTGAAACAGAGCATGGCTTTACTGAAGAAGATGAATTGCATGGAGATGAAGAAGAAACATTTGACGAAAATTGTGTTCGAGTCAATGGATTTTTACAAGAACTTTTCAATGAGTATAACAACGATGAAATCATCAATGTTACTTCTCATGGAGGTACCATAAAGTGTTTCTTGGCTGTCATTGGTCATAGGAATTTCACAATTTCCACTGGTGGTATGATCCCAGTTGTTGTTAAAGGCACCAAGAGACATTAATAGATTAGATTTTTAATATACACAGATGTTGTAGCTATCCCACCTTAGACACAATTCGGCATCAAGAAGAAACAATTCGGCATCAAGAAGAAACAATTCGGCATCAAGAAGAAACAATTCGGCATCAAGAAGAAACAATTCGGCATCAAGAAGAAACAATTCGGCATCAAGAAGAAACAATTCGGCATCAAGAAGACACAATTCAGAGCATCAAGAGTTGAGAGACCAATTGCTGCGAATTTCTAGTTTTGGTGTTAGTGCCATAGATAAATGAATATCACCATATTTCTCTAACATATCAACTTGTAGATCCAACAATGGGTTACCAAGCAATATCGAGGGTGTATGTCATGTTTGACGGGGTGTCTTCGAATCTGAGAATCTTTAAACCCTTTCTAAGTCAAAGTATACATGGACAGTGAGCCAACATGAGATGCTAAAAACGGTTACTTATTACTGGATTAAGTAATATAAAGTCAAAAGCCAACACATAATCAACTGCAGGTCTGTACAACTCCGGACATTCTCTAACTTCCATGGGCATGCAATTCTCCGTATGAATCTTTTGGTTCGAGTCGTGTCAGGACCAAAACCAATGACCTTATCACCTACACGATTTTGGTGGCCCAGTTGAAGGATAAGACATAAAAGTGATACGATACAAGAATAAGGTATCAACCAGGAGACTACTCCGTGAAAGGACTCTACAATGCCTACCCGAATTCTAAGTAACGATTCAAAGTGACGATTTAAAGTCTCCTGATGAGTGTTAACTATGGCAGTACCTTTCACATGGTCCGCATCTGCTTGTGCACCCACCAATTTTGCATATGAAAATCCAGCGATGAGAGAAAAGCACCGAGGAAATGGACTTACATCCGATGCACAAGCACTTTAACGAGTGAATCGGACTATATGGAGTTTGTTACGCCAACCATGGGGTTATAGTAGTACGCTATTAACGGTGGAAGGATCCGTATGCTATAAAGGCCAAATATATATACCAAACAAGGGGAAGTTGGCCATGGACGGTGCCGGTGTCACTGGCACAGCGCTCCATCAGTCTTCTCAGGTACTAAGGGTTCTACACTCTTTCTTGGCCCTTTGAAACCAACAGAACTCTCGAACTTCTTAACGGCAACCATTTTTGTACTGCCTAAGTCTCTATAGTCCGACACAGGAGCCAATTGCCTGTTTCTGGAACTGTATAAAACTGTATGGACTGATAAAATTTCACAGACGTTTTTCTCACCTTAAAAAATCAGGTTTTCTACTCCACAAAAGCATTGTCACTATATACAATTTTCAGATTATAAATAGTGGATGAAATCTTCATAAAAAAAATCCAAAATCATATAACGTTTGTTTTCTTTATATTTTTTTAGGAACAATTTTTAAGAATACAAAACTATATAATTTAACACACAATGGCTGTCGTAAATAAAGTAGTCAGTTCGCTTGCTCCACCAAACCCAAAGAATTTGATTCAAACCGAAAGAGATGCTGCTGTTTTCGATCCTGAAATCATGAATTACTTCTTGGAAGGTTCTCAATCAAGAAGTGAAGAGACCAAGAGAATGATTCAACAAATGGAAAGAGATCCTATTTTGTCAGCTAAATCTAAAGATTACGATATGACCAAAGCTCAACAGCGTGAAATCACAGTTAGAAAAATCAACAGATTATCAAGATATATTGAACTGGAAACCTTTGATGAGTTTGAAAGAAGAATGAGTTTAATTTCTGTTTTTGATCCTCAATTACATACTAGAATCGGGGTTCATTTAGGTTTATTTATTGGTTGTGTTCGTGGTAATGGTACCTTTTCTCAAGTCAATTATTGGGCTTTAGAAAAGGAAAGTGCTTTTGTTAAAAACATTTATGGTTGTTTCGGTATGACTGAAT
Source organism: Yamadazyma kitorensis (assembly GCA_030572015.1). NCBI lineage: Eukaryota > Fungi > Ascomycota > Pichiomycetes > Serinales > Debaryomycetaceae > Yamadazyma > Yamadazyma kitorensis. Next base: position 75,231 of record JAJLZC010000035.1, on the reverse strand, counting down.
TGGCTCATGGTTCTAATGTTGCCGGTTTAGAAACCACCGCCACTTTTGATGAAGACAATGATGGTTTTATTATTAACACTCCTCATATTGGTGCCACAAAATGGTGGATTGGAGGTGCAGCTCATACTGCCACCCATTGTTCTGTTTATGCTAGATTAATTGTTAAAGGTAAAGATTACGGGGTTAAAACTTTTGTTGTTCCTTTAAGAGATTCTAGTCACGATTTAATGCCTGGTGTCACTGTTGGTGATATTGGTGCTAAAATGGGTAGAGATGGTATTGATAACGGTTGGATTCAATTTTCAAATGTTAAAATCCCAAGATATTTTATGTTGCAAAAATACTGTAAAGTTGATGCTGAAGGTAATGTTACTTTACCTCCAAACAATCAATTATCTTATTCAGCCTTATTAGGTGGTAGAGTTGTTATGGTTAAGGATGCTTTCAGATGGTCCTCAAGAGTTATTACCATTGCCACTAGATATGGGGTTGGTAGAAAACAATTTCAAGCCGCTAATGCTAAAGAATCTGATGGTGAATCTCAATTATTAAACTATCCATTACATCAACGTCGTTTGATTCCAATCTTGGCCTTATGTTATGCTTTCTCAAATGGTGCCAATGTTTTGGCTGATTCTGCTAAAGAAGCCAATGAATTGTTAGATAGTGCCGTTGCCAATGACGATAAAGCTGGTATTGAACAAGGTATTGGTTTGGCCAAATCCTTGTTCGTTGCTTCTGGTTCTTTGAAGTCAACTTGTACTTGGTTGACCTTGAATAATATTGATCAATGTAGACAATCTTGTGGTGGTCATGGTTATTCTGCTTACTCAGGTTTTGGTAAAGCATATAATGATTTTGCTGTTCAATGTACTTGGGAAGGTGATAACAATATTTTAGGTATGTCTGTTGGTAAACAATTGGTTAAAAATATTGATACCGTCTTGAAAGGTGGTGAAAAATTAAATGGTATCTTGGAATTCTTGAATGACGCTAAGAAATATTTGAATAAAGATTCAGTATTAGGTCTTGATGATTTAAATTCAACTGATAAGATTTTAGTTGCTTTACAAGTTGCTTTAATTAGAGGTTCTCATCAATGTTTAAAGACTTTACAAAGTCAAAATGATAATTGGGATTATATTGGTGCTGATTTAGTTACTTTATCTAAATTATTGGCTCATTTCTTCTTGTTAAAGGCTTTTGTTGATAAAGTTAAAACAATGAGTGCCGCTGAGGAAAAACCTTTGATTCCAATCTTAGATAAATTGGCCAAGTTATATTCTTACACTATTGTGTTGGAATCTTTCTCAGGTACCTTTTTAACTTACAACGTTATTTCATCTGAAGCTATGACTTACTTAACCACAACCAGAATTCAAGAATTATGTGGTGAATTAAGACCTCATGTTATTCCATTGACTGATGCTTTCAACTTGAGTGATATGATGATTAACTCCTCATTAGGTGGTTACGATGGTAACATTTATGAAGAATACTTCAAGATTGTTAAAGATAGTAATCCACCTGAAGCTGACAAGGCTCCTTACACAGATGCTATCCAAGCCATGTTGCAAAGACCATCTCATGATGACAGAACTAGACAAGAGTTCTCTGATGAAGTTGCTGAAATGTTAGACCCTGAAGAATAAATGCATTTCTAAAGTGTTGATCGCTCAATTATGTAAAAAATGTATGCACTATTATTTATTATTACGTTTATCTTAGTTAATCATTCTACCCAATCTCTCCTTTAACACTTCAGCCTTATCAGTTGGTTGAGGTTGCAACCCTAGAAGTTGCGGAATTTTTCACTCGATTTAGAACGGAGAGTCCAATCAGCTCTTTAGTTCAGATTGCCATTGGATTGAAGATCGAAGCTTTGAGACTATCGACAAAATGGTATTCAATGTCAAAGATTCAGATGAAAGAACTATCGTCACCCCGGAGCAATTGCCCTATGAGGTCATGAAGATTGAAAACATTCCCATTAAAATGGCAGATGGAATAAACTTATATGCTCATTTATGGATACCCAAGTCCATCTATGATTCTTATGTCAATGAAACAGACACTCAACAGTTGAAGATAGGCACCATAGTTGAATATTTACCGTATCGGAAAAACGATTTCACCAGCGTAAGAGACTCAATTCGTCACCCGTACTATGCTGGATACGGCTTTGCAAGTATGAGGATTGATATGAGAGGATGTGGAGATTCAGACGATGTCATCTATGGCGAATATTTACCACAAGAGCAAGCGGATAACCTAACTATATTCGATTGGATCATCGACCAACCTTGGTCCAATGGTAATATTGGACAATTTGGTAAATCATGGGGTGGATTTAACAGTCTACAAATTGCAGCCAGGCAACATCCTAGTTTAAAATGTATAATCACCCTTTGTTCTACTGACGATCGGTATGCTGATGATGTTCATTATCGAGGTGGTTGTTTATTGGCATCTGATATGCTATGGTGGGCTTCAACTATGTTTGCCTATAACGCTAGACCTCAAGATCCTGAAATACAACCGGATTGGAAGAAAAATTGGTACCAGAGGTTAGAATTAGAACCTAACGTGATAGAATGGGTCAAACATCAAAATAGAGATGACTTTTGGAAACAAGGATCAATAAATGAAGATTATTCTAAGGTGAATATTCCAGTCTTAGCCATTGGTGGTTGGAGGGATGGATATACGAATTCTATATTTAGATTAATGCTGAATTTACCTCATGAAGATAATAAATGTGTCATAGGGCCCTGGGTTCATGAGTTCCCAGAAGTGGCTTCCCCTTCGCCAAATATAGGATATAACCAAGTGGCAGTGGAATGGTTTGGTAAGTATATGAATACAGAAGATGCAATTAAGATTAACCAGGGCCAAGTTGGCTCTAACGTTGATTCATTATCGAAGTACAATGCATACATCCAAGATCCAGTATGCATACTGCAGAGTTATGATTTCAGGCCAGGCAAATGGATAGGAATAGATTGTATGAGCAATGAATCAATGGATTTTGAATTGGATGAGAGGCTCATTAGTAGCAGAGGCAACAGCGAAGGAAACGGGAAGCATGAATTCTCCGGAAAGAATGAGTATGGGTTATACAGGGGAACTTGGTGTCCATTTGGGCAAAGTGGTGATTTTCCAGTTGATCAGAAAGTTGAAGACGCCAAAAGCTATTGTATCGATTCAGAAATATTAACCCAAACGACTCAAATCTTTGGCTACCCAATACTAAAATGTGATATATCTAGTGACAGCTCGCTTGCCAACTTATCAGTCCGGTTAGTCGATTTAGACCCGTTTACAAATGAGAATGTTCTAGTGTCATGGTGTCAGGTGAATCTAAATAGACATATTGGTTCAATGGAGTGCCCCACCTCTTTAAACCCAGGTGAAAAGTACTCCATAGAAGTGAAATTAGATGCAATGGGCTATAAACTAGAGAGGGGCCATAAAATAAGATTGGCCTTTAGTACGACCGACTGGCCATCATTCTGGCCCTTACCTAAGACACCGAAGCTAACCATATACGAATCTAAATTTAAATTATCATTACCAGTGATTTCGCCTCAGGGCCAAAATGCTAATTCGGTTATATTTCCTAAGCCTGAGTCATTAGCACCTTGTGAAAGAAAAGTTTTAAGGCAAGATGACAGGACAAGGCTTATAATCCACGATGTCATCAACAATAGCTGGCAAATTGATGATTTTTCAGATGAAGGGAAAAGATTGCTTGTAAGCAATGGAATAGAAATGGGATCATGGAATAGGAATAAATGGTACATTGATGAAACCAACCCCTTATCTGCATATAACCAATGTGATTGGGAAATGGTACTTGGAAGGTCAAACTCTAAAGCTGCAAGCGCAAATTCAAATTCTAGTCCGATTCCAAGCGAAGCAACAAAACACAAAGAACCTGACTGGCAAATCAAGATACTAACGTCTTCCAATATGTCAAGCGACGAAGTTAATTTTAAACTATATAATAGAATCACCGCATTTGAAAATGAAATTAAAGTATTTGAAAAAGAATGGAATGCCATAATTCCAAGGAACTTTACCTGAATCAAAAATTTGGGCCTGGGTAGCTTGGTCTAGCCCTTCTCCCTAGCCGGACTTAAGCCCAAAAGAAACCAAATCCATATCACAAGCCATCAAGTGGAGACCAAAATAAGATCATTCTCCGACTAATGCCACACCTCTTGCTCCATAGGACAAAGTATATCGAATCGTAACCCTTGCATCAATATCTGAAAACGGCTTCTCAAACACTTTTCTCGCTTCTGTTCGGTCGAAGGATCATAACAATTTTCGACTGCAAAAAAAGGGCTTTTATTTCTAAAAATAGCATTGGTTTGTTTATGATTTTGTTGTTTTCTGATTTAACGTTTTTGATGACATTAAAATAGTAAAGGAAAAGACGCAAACTTGGATGAACGATTGTTAGTGGTTATTGGTTGTGTCCAATGGTCGGCAGATGGGACTCCAAAAACACTTTAATCAGATCATCTTTGGGTATCAAATGACGCACCGGGAGGTATCAAAACCTGTCAAACTGATGTCAACAATGGGCGAAGTGCTACTGCAAGTACTGCAAAGTGCTACTGCAAGGTCTCGTTGCGTCTTGTTGCCCATCCAGTTCAAGTGCATACCGCGAGCCTGGTTCAAGTACTTACGGTCTACAAGTGCCTACAAGCACTAGAGATTGGGAGTTCCAGGTGCTAGACAGAACCCTAGTGCTACAATGTGTATTTCATCACAGTCATAGCGTCCCCCCACTCTTCCTGCTCCTCTCCTCCACTGCTGAACCGCACCGCCGCAATACCCCTTTAACTCTTACGGCCAAAATCTTGCTTTTGACACCGTTCCCACAGTCTTTGGTAACTGAATGTTCATTACACAAAAGTCAAATTGTATGTCCTTCGCAAAACCAAAAAAATGAGAAAAAAAATGGAATGAGTTCTGTTTTTCTAAAAAATATATAAGAGAACTTCTTTTCACAATTCCTGGAAAAGAACATTGTTAGGACGATACAATCGAAGCTTAGTACCGCACGCACACCACTTGAACAAGAGAAAAGGCGCCTATTTGTTTAATAGAGTGTACAGTTATTTTTTTCTATTTGACATTGTAGCTAGCTTTAGACTTGGCTGATTATTATTGGGGAACCAACCTGCCAGAACCGTCCAAAAATAGTGGCTATCTATCTAGTCATTCCACTGAATCAAAGACTGTTTCACCCAAGGCGACTTGTAAACTCAAGAGCCGGAAGTTTGTGCCTTTGACTGACATTCCCACCACTACTTATATCTGGAGAGGTACCTTATAAAGGGATAATTTATACAAGGACAAAAGGGTAAAAATACAAAATGGGAAGAAGAAAGATTGAAATCCAACCGTTGACAGACGACAGAAATAGAACCGTGACATTCGTCAAGCGTAAAGCAGGGCTTTTCAAGAAGGCTCATGAATTGGCGGTATTATGTCAAGTCGATTTGGCTATAATTATCGTTGGCAATAATAACAAATTATATGAATTTAGTTCTGTGGATACAAATGAATTGATAGATATGTATAAAAGGACTAAAACCCCCCATGAATCTAAATCGCCTGCTAATTATGGTAAGTATCAAAAGAAGAAATATTTGACCAACTCAGGTCTAAATCTTCGTGATGATTTAATGGACGATGATGTCGATATTGATGACCTTGAAGATAATAGTGATTATGATTCTGACACTCCAGAACCTAAAAGACAAAAAAGAAAGTTTAATGATTTGAATGATGATAATAAACCTGGGAAAAATGGCAAAAATAATAAAAAAATTGGTAAACCAAGTAGTGCTAACAATACCAACTTAAAATTCAAAAATCCTCCCATATTAAATAATAAGGATAAAAGACCAGTGCCCCCAAATCATATTTCACTATCAACTATACCAACATTCAATTCTTTCAGTAATAACGTCATCAAAGAAGAAGATGAAGAAGATGACCATCATCTTCACAATCAAAACCATGCATCCAATCACTATCGTAACGATTCACTCAATTCCTCTTCCACTGGAACAAATACTTCCAGACCAGTATTAAGGGTTCAAATTCCAACCGATGCTAAAGGTGGTAATAATGATAGTGCAAGAACTTTAACTGCATTGGATACAAATCCAAATCCAAATAATCAATCATCCACTTCCCACTCCCATCTTCATATCAATACCAATAATACGACAACTAATAATAGCATGAATAATAGTCCTGATTCATCGAAAAGCAATAATTCAAACAATAATATAAATGTAAATATCAACAATAGTCAAGGTAGTACCGGTTCAGGAGGATCTGGCGGAGGCATCACCAATGGTCCAGCTATAAATACCCCTAAGTATCTGAATTTCAATACTTTTAGGTCTCCAGATACTAGAAAACCAATTACTGCATTACCATTACCAATTCAATCGAAATCTCAAACTTCGTCACCTTCAAGTGCAACAGCACCTCCTTTACCGGCAAATGGAATGACTTCGTTTTTTAATCCACTACCTCAACCATCTCCATCGTCTCAGTATCCAAATACTTCCATACAGACTCCTATTTTGAATCAAGTTTTCAATGATTCTAAATTCAGAGCATCCCAGAACCAAAACAATCCGAATCAAAATCCGAATAGTAATGGGAATAGCAATAACAACGAAACCCCAGTCAGTGGTTTGCCTTCAAGATACGTTAATGATATATTTCCTTCACCATCCAATTTTTACGTCCCGCAAGATTGGCCCAACTCAAGTGGGATGACTCCATTTCATAATAACTTGCCTCAATATTTTATGAATATGATGCCTGGACAATCCAACTCTCGACAGCTTTCACAGTCTAGTCAATCTCAATTGGGCCAACACTCCTTGGCTCATGGACAGAATCAACAACTATCACAAGGTCAAAGTCAAGGTTCCGGGTCACTACCTGGATCAGTGCCAGGGTCAGTGCCAGGATCGGTACCAGGGTCAGTTCCACCACAAACAAATTCAAATCCGAACAGTTCAAATTCACACCACCCCCCTTTGAATCAACAGCATCTTCAAAATTATCAGTTTCCCTCACCTATTCAGTTTATGGGTCAATCATTTCAAAATAATGATGATAAGAAATAATGTAACATAGAGGCTTGTAATTATATAGTAATATAGATTTTTTTTAGTTACCCCATTATCCTCTTGATGCAGCTGTTTAGCATCCTTTGGAACCGGCGAACATGTTGAGAGCCTGAGACAAGAAACCTAATCAGCTTAAAGTACCGATTTACGACCTTGTTGGTGAGCCATTACACAATCTACTCAACGTAATCCGGGGAAGCTAAACCACCTAAATTGTTGGGGCACAAGCCCCAACAGTCACACAACACCCAAATTCTCATCGACAATTTTCTTTCCAATTCTCATTTACACACAGGACCACACTCAATTCGAAATAATTTTTCATTTCTATGGAAAAAAGTGAGAGTTTTTTTTTTTCAAATTATTGTAGGATAAAATTTTTATTGAAATAGTAGATACATCATGAAGGTATGTTTAGAATACGACCATAATCATCCATAAGAGAATAGAAGAGCCTATAAATGATGACAGCCCTGTTATCAGTGTGAAAGTTTGAACAAGAGAGGAAGTTTTGAAGGAAAGATGATACAAAGTGAAGTAACGAAGAGACGAGAATCACTGTAAAAAGTTTTCACTAGAGTCGAACCAGAATACCTTGATCTTTTGATATAAGGATAATAACGATAATACAAATCCATGTTAGCACCATAATTAAACATTGAGAGGACCCCAACATCAGGATTTTTCGATATCTCTGTGGAATGAATGACAATGAATCAAAACGTAGCATTAATACTAACAATTATTTTTAGTTAAATATTTCTTATCCAGCTAATGGTACTCAAAAGAGTATTGATATTGATGACGAACACAAATTAGCCATCTTTATGGAAAAAAGAATGGGCCAAGAAGTTGAAGGTGACTCCGTTGGTGATGAATTCAAAGGTTACATTTTCAGAATCACTGGTGGTAACGATAAACAAGGTTTCCCAATGAAACAAGGTGTTATGCACCCAACCAGAGTTAGATTATTGTTAGCTCAAGGTCACTCATGTTACAGACCAAGAAGAACCGGTGAAAGAAAGAGAAAATCCGTCAGAGGTTGTATCGTTGCTCAAGATTTAGCCGTTTTATCATTAGCTGTTGTCAAACAAGGTGACAATGATATTGCTGGTTTAACTGACACCACTGTTCCAAAGAGATTAGGTCCAAAGAGAGCTAACCATATTAGAAAATTCTTTGGTTTAACTAAAGAAGATGATGTTAGACAATTTGTTGTTAGAAGAGAAGTTTCAAAAGGTGAAAAATCATACACTAAAGCCCCAAAGATCCAAAGATTAGTCACTCCTCAAACTTTACAAAGAAAGAGAGCTTTAAAATCTAAGAAAATTCAAAACGCTCAACACCAAAGAGATCTTGCTGCTGAATATGCTCAATTATTAGCTCAACGTTTACACGAACGTAAAGCTGAAAAAGCTGAAATCAAAAAGAGAAGAGCTTCTTCTTTGAAAGCTTAATTTTAGAATTATAAATTAATCAAAAAACTCTTTTATCATATTTTAGTGTATTTAATATAAATTACATATCGGTTCATCTTACTCTCATCGTCGTAAATATGTTCATTATTATTTACTAGATAGTCTAAGGTACATAAAAATACATCAATAATTAAGCAGAGCTTGACTTTGCTCTTTTTTTGGATAATCTTTGAATATTTTCATAAACTTCATCATTAGTTAAGTTTGATGAATATTTGAAGTTTTTTGTAATATAATTATCCTTTTGAGTCTTATAATTTGGATCCCTTAATAAAATCTTTAAATGTTCATCGAATTTCAGCTCTGCAATTTGTTTGCCTGTTATTGGGCACGTTATAGTTTGTTCTTTAGTACGTTTTTTCAATCTTGATTCACCTGCTGCTTTAAACTTCATACCTTTTGGTATAGGGACTTCTGCGACTTCTTGTGACTTGACCTCAGGTGCTGGGACTGGATTTATGTTTGCAGATTCTTCCATTGGCGGGGCCTGTTCAAGTTCAATTTCTCTTGTTCGATCTTCCAATGACCTATAGACCAAATCGTCTCTTTTCAAAGGCATCGCCAATTCAGTGACTTTATCTATATCATCGAATTCAATTTTACCAATGATACTGAAATCTTGCCAATCTATGGCAGCGTAGTTCCTTTGCCTTGCTTTAATCAAGTTTAATTGGTTATCTGTTTCGACTTTATTTGATTTATTTAGCTTAGCACGATTATAAGCGTCTTGAAATAAATCATAATCGTTCAATTGTTCATCGTTTTGTAAAATTGATATTGTTTTCTTGTATTGTTGAGTTAGTTGCAAGAACAAATGGTTTAAGGAATGATGTGAGTTTATAAATTCAAATTGGGCTTTATGACCTTTGTCAATTTGATGCTTATGCAATGATTTTAAATAGCCTTGGCCATTTCTAGCAGCAAAGATTGCTGTCAATTTAATGATTTCCAAATCTACCGACGATACAGTGGGCAAGTCTATCAAAAATTCAAGCTCCTTAACGTCTTCTACCTTGTTATTTACCGCCTCATCGGCAAGACGAGCCTTCTCATTACCATCCATTTTTCTGTCTTCAACCGCTAGCCTACCCAATTTCCACAAGTAATAGTTGTAATACTCATTATCACTATACACAAAAGGAAATTTGGTACTTGAATTTGCATTGGTCTTTAGTCTGTTTTCAAAACTTTCACCATTCTTTAGCACGTAGCCAACCGTCTTATCTATGGTTTCCTTCAACTCGCCATCGGGCTGTTTGATACTACTCATAGGCACCGTTGGTGCGTTTCTTTCACCTTTGACCGACTCTTTTGCCGAGGATCCTGGCCCCAGCGGTGGTGAACCTGACGTTGCCAGCTGCATGACCAACACCGTCTATTGTCTGTTGTAAAAGTTGTGCAGAGCCAAAATTATCACAGTATTTTTTGGGCCTGAAATGTGATGGGATCGAACCAAAGAAAAATCGCAGTCCCGTAGTCTTAAAGAGAGACACACATACGAGCTGCTTAGGAGTTTGAATCAGTGGAAACGGCGCAAAGACTGTTTGTTGTTGTGTAAGTAGAGATTTAAGATGGCGAAAAGGGACAACGAAACCGACTCAGACGACTCGGATTCGTCCTATGATTCATTGACAGAGCAGTTGGATCAGATCGGTAGGTTGAATTTAAATAATTTGAACTTAAACTTGAATTATTCGTTACCTAAATTGCAAATATCATCCTATTTGCCAGACTATATAACAAAACCCAACCTTCCCAACCTACCAAACCTACCAAACTTGTCGAATCTACCAAACTTGCCAAACTTTGATATCTCAAAGCCGAACTTCGATTTAGGTAACAACTTCAGTAATCTAAATAGGTTCAGTACTGAGATTAGTAATTACGTTAAGAACTATTTGAATCCTAAAGAATCAACTAATGAAGAACGAAGAACGATCATCAATTCGGTGAAAACCATCATATCGACCCGTATTCAAATGAATACAATCTTGAATGATTTGAACTTGGGTCTTTCTTTATCATCGGCCATTGATCGTTTACAGCCTTTAAGAGATGTGATTCATGAAGCTGTGCTGTTGCCTGTGGAAGAAGACGAAATCATCAATGAAAAACAAGCTGGAGGCGAAGGAAACGGATCTCGCCATGGTCTTGAACAAGAAAAAGTTCCATTGACCGAACCAAAGGGGATTTCCACTATTATTACTCAAGATCAACCGTTTGTTAATGATTTTATAATACCCGAAGAAGATTTGAATGAAAATCAACGGTACCACTCAAATAATGGGCAAAGGAGAAGGAAGAAGAAAAAATTGGGCACGCCTAAAAGGTATTCCAGTGAGTCAAGAACTAGTAGTGATCTAGACATTGATGGTTTAACATTAGAAGAAACTAAAAGCTTAACCTATTTAAATTCATTAGATGATTTTTATAAAGAGAACTTGTTAAGAGATAAGATTCAAACTATTCAAAAATTAGACATCACTCAGTACCTGAAGAATAAGTTAGTAACTCGTTTAATGATGGGTAACTATTATAAATACGTGAATGAGAAATTAGGTCCTGATAAGCTCACAATGAAGGGAGAATTGGAAATACCAGAGGGAGAACCTTTGATGGAAGATCCATACATTAATGGAACAGATGAGGAAGACCAAGAATCTGAGATTAAGAATAACGACGAGAAAGAAGAAGACGAAGAAGATAGCGATATAGATATGGAATCAGAAGACGAAGTTATTTTAAACGAAGAAGATAAACAACCATCATATTATGATGAAGAACGGAAAATATTTGGCTGTGAACATTATCAACGGAACTGTAAAATTGAATGTCCAACCTGTTTAAAATGGTATGCATGTAGATTTTGTCATGACATGGAAAACAAGGATCATAAATTAGTACGAAATGCCATCAAGCATGTTCTTTGTATGCATTGTACTACGCCACAAGAACCCAATCAATATTGCATTGAATGTGAAAAAGAATTTGCCAACTACTATTGTAGTAAATGTAAATTATTTGATAATGATGATGAAAAAGACATATATCATTGTGATAAGTGTGGGATTTGTAGATTGGGGCTAGGAATTGGTAAAGATTATTTCCATTGTGATGAATGTAATATCTGTTTATCAATTGACTTGAAATCAAATCATAAATGCTTAAATAATACCACCCACTGTGATTGTTCGATTTGTGGAGAATATTTATTTACATCCGTATTGAAAGTTGTATTTATGAAGTGTGGACATCTGATTCATGAACAATGTTATAAAGAATTGACCCAGCATTCATATAAATGTCCGATATGTAAGAAGACCATTGTTAATATGGAAACCCAATTTAGGATATTAGATCAAGAGATATTACAACAACCATTGCCATTACCATATAAATTATGGAGATGCATCATCAGTTGCAATGATTGTAAGGGGAAGAGCAATGTTTCATATCACGTATTAGGGTTGAAGTGTAAATATTGTAATAGTTATAACACCAACCAACTAAAATTGATCAAACCAGAAGAAGAATTCGAACAAGAAAACGAAAACTTGAAGTTGAATGAAACGATTTCAATCGACCGGATGAAATTAATCCAGACGAACTTATCGAACAATTTCAATATTGACAACGATTATGATGGAGATAACAATAAGAGTATCACGGAAGATGATAGCGATAGTGGGGTAGGGGAAGATGAACAAGACGATCAAGGCGACCGAGATCTAATCAATATTAAGCATTTAACTAATAGACTAATTAACAAGCCAAGTAATGATGTGAGTATTAGCAGTATTTTCCAAAAGTATATTAATAATGCATTGAGAGAATAATGAGGAGTAGTAGCAGTGAGAGAATAGTTGAGGAGTAGTAGCAGTATATACATAGATAGGCATAATCAACGAATAACGAATATCTTAGCAAGAATTTTGCAATCGTTTACTTGACCATGTTGCCTGTGGTAGCAAACGACATCCCACCCCTACAGTCTTAAAATTACCACGACACCGTCCCTAAACAAAACGAAGAAACGTTTACACGAGGAAGAGCCAGGCCCTACATAGACCATGTCGTAGCCATTAATTTGTTTGTGCCATATGGGCACCACCCAAAAACAACTTACGACCACGCAAGAACCCAAACTGTGACTACTTTTGCCAGCCCAAAAGCGTCATGCCTTGGCCCAGTGGAGGTTCCCCAACATCTAAGAACTTTTGGGTAGCACTTTTTTTTGGGTTTCTTAGTAATTTTCAGCAGTGAAGCCAATTAAGCAAACGTCGCGTTAACTATGGCCCGTGTCGTATCACTGACAGGTTTCTTGTGAGAAGGAAAAATTTTGAGAAACAACATTATAAGGTTGGGGTGTCTAATTAAATTGAAAGTCTATTAGATTTTTAATATTTGCATTGTTATAGGGGGTACCAAAGGGTCGACAGAGAAGGTAGGCAGATACATAGGCAGATATATAATTGGCAGAAATCTTCATCAATTGACGCACTACACTAGGAAGGCTAGAACTCTTTTAGCGATCGGGTGCACTGGGCTACGTTTAGGACCTCGTTTAGACAGATCACGCATATAACTATTATTTTGGCACCAAATCAGAGATGAACTCCATCAAAGTGTTGTTTACGTCGATAGACAACTTCATACCGACCAACAGTGAGTTGGGGGAAATCGAAGAGCTGAACGAAGAGGATAAACTTGGCCAGGAGGGACAGTATCGGTATGAGGACCAAGACCACCAGGACCAAGACCAAGAAGACCAGCAGCTTCAAGTACGAGACGAAAACGAGAAAGATGACACCGACCTTGATGGGTTAGGCATTTACGATGATCACGACATAAAACAACAAGATATTCAAGGACAAGATCAAGATTTGGATGGGCTAGATCAAGATCTTACCAAATTACACCAACATGAGGGACAAAATGAAACAACAGTTATAGGATGGATTCTAAAATCGATATTTTTCATCCCGAATTTGATATTAATAAAACCTTTAGTGTTCTTTTGGAATTTATTGTTGTACCCTTTTAATTATTTTCTTAAATCTATTGAATTCAATTATACTTATTCAATGGACTTCAATGAGAAAACGGAACTAATTAAACATGAAAATATCATTTCTAATAACATCAAATCTCCAACTTCATCATCAAAATACATCATTCCTCCACCCCAAAGATTGTTTCCTTTGATTCGTAATCCAAATAAGTTGAAAAAGAGAAAGACTCTAATTTTAGATTTGGATGAAACTTTGATCCATTCTTTATCTAAGGGTTCACCAAGAACCTTAAACACAGGCAATAATAATTCCAGTGTAATTGAAATTAAACTAAACAATATTGCAACTTTATATCATGTTCATAAAAGACCATACTGTGATTATTTCTTAAAAGAAGTCAGTAATTGGTTTGATTTACATATTTTCACCGCTAGTGTTAAAGAGTACGCTGATCCCATAATCGACTGGCTAGAAAATGAAATGATGTTTGATGATCAATCTAAAGTATTTAAGAAAAGATATTATAGGAATGATTGTACTTACAGAAACGGCGTTGGTTACATAAAAGATTTGTCCAAGTTTTTCCCCAATGATGAACTAAAAAATGTGATTATCTTGGATAACCTGCCGGTTAGTTATGCATTACACGATGAAAATGCAGTGATGATTGAAGGTTGGATCAACGACCAAAACGATAAAGATCTATTGAACCTACTTCCGATGTTTCATAGCTTATCACTTTGTATTGACGTACGGTTTATCTTAGGCTTAAGATCTGGTGAAAAAGTCTTGGAATGAGCTTCTTCACCCTACCATTCCCCCAATTCCCAAAATTACATTGATTATATGATTGTATTTTTAATTGCTCTCCACACTTAGACTCGTTTAAGGTTGAATAATGTCTAAAGTGTCAGAAAGCATGCTGATAATGAAAAAGTTACGTCTTTGATTTTATAATAGACAATTCGCATTTAGATTCCGTTCATTTTCTCTGAATCTTCACTTCTAAAGCTCCAGATCTTCAAATGGATTCAGCGGTAGATCAAGTTTTAGCCGGTCAAGACACACTCGCCAGTCTCAATCGGTTAGGGACGTTACTAAGAGATGAAACTAATCGAGCGGACCCGTATTTGGCCAGCAAGTTGTCCAAGATAGTCGAGACTTTCAACCGTGAAGGAGGCAAAGATGATGGTTTAAACTTGGAATTACTAAGGGTTTTGATCAATTACACTGCTGACAATGACTCAAACCGACTAGAGCTAATTAAATACCCGGAGTTTTGGTATCAGCTTGTCTTGAATGATAACGAAAGGCTACCAATATTATTGACCCAATTTATTAAGAATACTGAACATTTAGGAGAATTCATGAACTTCTTTTATGGTTTAAAAGTCCATCAAATCTTGATAAAGTCAGATGATATTATGATCTTGGAGTTTTTGGCTGAATTATTGGTTCCTGACCGTATACTAAATGATGACTTTAGACCACTTGCCGTTGATTATTTAGATTGTTTTATTCATAAGTATGAGAAACGGGAAATAGATGAAGATGAAGAGGAATTAGAAGAAATTGAAGAGTATTTCCAGTACTTGTCCTTGCTAATGTACAATATCACTCAATTCAATGATTTACCTAGCAATCAACTTCAACTGATATATCCATTATTCAACAGACCTGGAAATTCCACCATCTATAGACAGCTTTTTTCTACAATTGGGAATTTATCATCAATGAACGATTTCGAGGATTTAAATGAAGTCAAAATTGCTATTAATGAAATAAATCAAATGAAGGCTAATACAGGTGACAATAATTTGTACTTAAGGGCAGCATATTACCTCGTAATCGGGAACTATATTAATGATTTAAACAAAAGTGAACAAGTTAATGCTTTAATAGATGATGGGTTTGTTCTTGAATATTTCAATAACAAATTCACTGATTTGATTCAATTCCAATCTATACACATGGTTAAAAATATAATCAATTCACTGAATTATCAATTGATCATAAATCATAGCAATTTAATCAATTTCATTAAAGTTTTGGTTGATAATAAAAGCTATTATCCTGAAATATTCACGAATTTTCTAAATTTCATGAAAAAGCTAATCAGATTATCATTTGCAGAGTTATCAATTTATGACTATGTAGAAGTTTGGCAGTTATTAAACGACGATGAGGTTCATATTCAATTATCAGAATTTATGTCTGATGCAACAAATACAGATGAAACAGTTCAAAACTTGAATAAGAAAATTTTGAACTCTTTATTTTTGGTTGATCTCCCAGTAGAGTCTAATAAATTGTTAGATAAAGTCAAATACCAAGCTATAGTTTTGAAGAAGAATCCATCAGTAATCACACAATGTTATCCAGACTTGTCAAGTTTTGTATCGCCATTTTTATCGCAAGTCAATAAATTGTACGAGTTGCTAACTAATTCAAATAATGACAACCAACAGTACAAAATCTTATTAAACAATTCCAAATTCTTATCTGTTAGCTTATTAGAGTTGAAACTAGACGATCAGATAGATAAGGTTGCCAAAGACATTTTATCCATAGCGTCTGATTGAAATAGTCCTCCCAGTGTTGGAACCTCATTCCAGTGGTAGAACCCCATCCTCATATAATATACATTAACAGTATCCTTCCTGTCTTGCTGAAACCTCGTTTCCCCAAATTAACCAGAATCAACCTTACTCCACAAGCAACCCGCTTGCCCATATTAATAGCCCCATCTGTGTGCCCCAGTAACCTCGCCAGTGGTTTCTGTCTAAGTCACTTAGTTTTCACTGCAAAGGGGGTGTACCGGTGCTGTCGCAGTCCGATGATCCGCTGCGGCATCAGACGCGGAAAATCACAACCGTTAACGGTCAAATTCCACTTAGCATAAAAAGTCGGAAAACTTTTCAGTTTGGCCCTTTGGCTCTCATTTTGGCAGCGATTTTAGTGCTGCGAAACTGCAGAGCGAGGCAAGTTACACAAAGCCGGGAACTCAAGGTAACCACCGGTAACCACCAGAAGTTTCCAAAACGTATAAGAGCTGTGAAATATCCGCCCCATATTGTATTTTCTAACACTAAGAGCTTAGAAGTAGCAGAAGGCAATAGTTTAGAGGAAATATGACTGCTCACTCATTTTATTCAAATATCGAACCAAGTGAATTGGACCCAATAATTATCATTGGTGAAAAGTATAGGAAAGACGAATCACCCAAAAAGATTGACTTATCCATAGGAGTTTATAAGCCGGAAAATGGTGATACTAAATACGTTTTCCCATCAGTTAAGTTGGCTAAGAAACAGATTTACGAAAACGACCAGGGACATCCATACCATTACATGTCAGGATGGCCAGAATTTGTTAGAGGTGCTCAACAAACTGTGTTTGGTAATGAACTAGTCAAATCGGGTAAAATCGCCTCTTTACAAACTATTTCTGGTACCGGTGCTGTTCATATCGGTGTGGAGTTTTTG
The DNA here is from genome assembly GCA_030572015.1 of Yamadazyma kitorensis. Classification (NCBI taxonomy): domain Eukaryota; kingdom Fungi; phylum Ascomycota; class Pichiomycetes; order Serinales; family Debaryomycetaceae; genus Yamadazyma; species Yamadazyma kitorensis. Next base: position 58,081 of record JAJLZC010000035.1, on the reverse strand, counting down.
AAAAGTATAGGCTTAACTCAGTTCTACGTTGGGATCCCGTCATGGGGGAACTATGAAGCCATAATCAAAGAAAATGGTTGTACTGTTGAATTTTTCAATCATTATGATAGTGAGACTGGGAAGGTAGATTTAGCATCTTTATTGAAGACCATTGATGATATTCCTGACAATTCTGTGTTATTATTACAAGCTTGCTGCCATAACCCAACTGGAGCTGATTATACTAAACAGCAATGGACTCAAATAGGTGAAAAATTAGCTACCAGAAAAATCTTCACTATGTTTGATATAGCATACCAAGGTTTTGCCAGTGGTGATAAAGATGAAGATGCATATTCTATTCGTGAATTCTTCAAGTTGAATTTGGAGTTTATTGTCTGTGAATCTTTTTCCAAAAATATGGGATTATACGGTGAAAGAGTAGGCTGTTTGCATGTTGTGACCAATGATAAATCCAACGTAGGGAATATCCAAAACCAGTTGATCAATATTTTCAGATCTCAATGTTCATTTGCTCCCTTGTTTGGTGCCAGGATTGCCTCATACTTGTTCAACGATTATAAACAAGAATGGGATCAAGATGTTGAACAGGTGTGTAAAAGATTAAGTCATCTTAGATCATCTGTGGCCAATAAGTTTAAAAAATTGGGTACTCCAGGTAACTGGGAAAAGGTATTGCACCAAAATGGGTTATTCTGGTATAGTGGATTAAATGCTTCACAAGTCGAGAAGTTGATCAGTGATTACCATATTTATTTACCTCTTAATGGTAGGTTCAATATGGCTGGATTTTCTGAATCAAATCTTGATTATATAGTCGAGTCAATTGACAAAGTAGTAAGAGAATGAACTACGTGCTTTTGAGGTTATAATTTAGGTTAATAAAGTTCATTTCATTTCGTTCCATTTCTCTTTAGAATCTTTGAAGAGTATAAGTAGAAAGAGTATCGAACAGTAATTGTTTATTTGATGCAACGTAAATATAGTAACATAATTTCTCTACTCTAACTTTTTCTCTTGTTCCCTGGTTGACTTTTGGTTTATAATGGCATTATATATAAGGATGAATATAAAAAATTGATATAAAAAGGATAAGAAATAAATAATCAATGAATATGCTTCGGGCTTTAGTAATCAGTTTTCATGAATTCATACAGCTACTTTGTGTATCTTCTTTAAATGTGCTTTTAAGTTATCTTTTCTATTGAATCGCTTGTTACAGTTTGGTTGATCACATTCAAATGGTTTTTCAGACGAATGGGACTTCATATGCCTTTTAACATGTTCGGGTCGTTGGAATCTTGCCAAACATAATGGACATGCGTGTTTCTTCTTTGGATCAGATAAATCACTAGCTTTTTCGTTAATCTTAATGGGCAAGTCGGGTATGAATGATGGACTCAAGTCCTTGATGTGTGCATTTGCAGATGATGAGCCTTGGAGGGACTCATGGCTGCCATCAGAGTTATTAGCAATTGATGATAATGAATGTGGCCTCGAATCTCCGGTGGATGGTAGTGGAGCAGACATGGGTCCAGCAGCAGAAGCTGACAAGCCTGTTGCCGAAGTGGGTACAGAAATAGACGTTGGAACATGTACATGCGATGATAAGGATGAAGTGGCCGTTGCAGCGGATGCAGAGGCAGCGGCTGCTTCCAACGAACCTACCGACCCAGAAACTGGTCCAAATGACTGATTGGACTTCTGAGGTGAATGAAATGATGCCATTGCTGGTAGCAAGCTGGGTTTATTCTCATTAGCAATTGATGCCAAATTGATGGCTGCTGGATACGATTTCAAATTGTTGAACTGAGATTGAATCAATTGGATATTGTTGACTTCTTTAAGGGGAGGTGATGAACTTGACCCTACAACTTGTTGTTGCTGTTGTTGCTGCTGCTGCTGCGACGTATTCGGCTGTGGTACTTGATTGAAGCTTGGGCTCTGGTTCAAAGTGCTATACGATTTAGCTCTCTTTAATTGCTTCAAAGCGTCATCTTCTTGCTCTTCGATTTTGATGGAATCCAAAGTATTCTGTCTTCTTAAGATTGGTTGAGTCAAGGATCTGGTAGCAGGTTGTGCTTGGCTCTGAGGTTGACTTAAAGGACCATGACTTTGAAGTTGGTTTAAAGATGGTGGCACTTGCTGGGGACTAACATAGTTGGGTAAGTTGAATTGAGGCAAACTGTTACCTGATAAATGAGCAGATAGGTTATTGTCTGAGTTTGAATTGGAGATCCCACCATGGTTTATTGCAGAATTTGGATTTGATGCGTTAAAAGGCTGTAAAGGAGTCTGGAAATCATCATTATCAAATTGAAGACCATCATACTTTGGCGACACGAATGAGTTTGGGGTATAAAACGGATTCAAATTGATATTTGACAGCCCCTGTCTATCAATTCTGTTTCTTGACAAAGATCTTGTATGCTTGTAAGGAGTCTTTGAAATCTTGGAGTTTGACAATGATGAGTTTGGTGAAGTGTTGGATCTTAAAGGAGTCTGGAGATTATATGATCCAATCGATAAAGATTTGTTTCTTGTTAGCTTTCTTGGTGTCATCATAACTTGATTTTGATTGGTTGAGCCTGGAACCTTGGTTGCTCCTTGACTTTGGGGATGGGGAAGCTGATTTGGTTGTGGATGAGCTTGGTTCAAATTCTGATTTAGATTTACCTGACCCAAGTTTTGATTAGAACTTTGTTTAAACTTGAAAGAATTGGGACTTTCCAATAAAGAGTGATTTGAAATGGAGGAAGTCAACGGGGGTATTGAGTCGACTGAATTGGACTGAACAATTCTAGACAAATCTTGGTTGGAAGATATAGATAAATTGTTCTGGTGATGTTTGGTCAAGTTCATATTATCAGTCAAGGAAATGTTCTTAGGTATCATATGGTTATAACCTTGAACGTTGCTATAGTTGTTGCCATAGGAGACCATGTTTTGACCGAGCTGGCCAGACGAATGTGAAGGTGGAAGCGTATGAACATGATGTGACTGTGAATTCAAATGTGGTTCAGGATAGAAGTCTTCATAATAGTTATGATTCATGATTTCGTTCATGTCTAACTGGTCGTAGTCTTCCAAGTTGATATCCATGTTTTGATAGTCAGAATCAAAATGATTTGGACGTGGTGAACTCATCAAATACTTTTCCATAATAATTTCAGTGTTCTGTAGCAATGGAGAAGTTGTATGAATAAGCCTCTAGAATGTAGCAATGGATACGCTGATGAATAAGGAAACTGAAGTACCAAACAAAATGCTTGAATGGTTCAAATGCTTGTTAAGTACTGAAAACCGGCCACAGCGTTGAATGGATTTGGGCCCGAAGATTTGTAATTACAGCCTAAACCCTTGTTTTCTTCCAAGTTGGATACGATATCACGATGATACGAGAACACGCCGATTGTACGAGTTGTTCTGGGGCCAACGACAGCGGTGTATTGCAAGCAAACTGGATAGGTTTCAACAGCACAACAACCAACAAGATATGGATGTAGAACAGTAATAAACGAACTGAAAATTCCCCTAAGTTCACCAATATTTGACTGATGATGGTGGATGTTCCCAAGTAATGATAGTTGTGGTATTCAAGGTGGGTTCAATGCTCAATCGTCTAGTCAATAGCTCCCTTTGTCGAATTGAAAGGAAGAATCAATACTATTTTAGGTTTTTTTCAGCTTCAAAGAATCCTTTTTTGTAATTCCTAAAATTTTTTCAAAAAAAAAAAAAAACGAAAAAAAGATCAAAATTTCTGGATAATAGAGATCCGACCTTTATACGAGGGCGCATATTCTCGATTCTTAGAACTTCGACTTTCGAGACGCCGGTCGGATATCGAGGTGGTTTCGGCGGTGAAACAATGTGTTCGCGCGAGCTGCGGGAGCGGTGCGGTGGCCAGAGGTTCTGGGTGCGCTTCCACCGCCACGGTATAGGTGGACCGACAGACGGCCCCAGAAATAGTGAGACTTTTGGGAAAGTAATTTAACCCGATTGGGTAAAAAACCTTTGGTGGTTCAGGACAGTGAAATTTCGTTTCTAAGTATTCGCCTGATAACAGAGACGAGGCTCTTCAAGTTAGTTGAAACTAAGAGCCCAAGCACTTGGTTTCTTATAGGGTTAAGAATGGCTGATTCCAAGAACTGAGCTATATTTAGAGTCAGATGATATCATTTGGTTGCTTTTTTGTAATTGAGTCGAACCACAATCAACCTGGTACATTAAATAGCAAGTGGTGAACTTAGACTTTACACGATGGAATTAAAGGAATTACCCAATCTAAAACTTGGAATTGGCCAAACTAAGATTTGGAGTTAAAACGGTATTAAAAAGTAGAGGAGCAGACAACTAACGGTGAATGGTTTCCAGTTATTTTTTACAAGATCTTCACTAGTTCTGGATTTCAACATGATTTACAAGCTCTAGTCTCCATTCACCGGTTTGGGACTGTTAACCTCTTGTTTCACCATCACGGTAATTCGACTTATCAAGCTGATCAATTTCCTAAAATTGGTTACACTGAAAACCACACCACCAGTGGCAGGTTTCCAACGGGGCCCTACAAACAGGACAAGAAACGGAATCCGAAATAAAAATGTCACGTCTGTTCATGCACCATAAAGCACATATGCCAATAGGACCTGTAGTCTGGTTAAGTTTGGCTATGTTTGACTAAGTCTGGCCCAGTTGGGCTCAGACAAACACTGTGGATCAAAGGTTTTCCCCTTTGTGATTGCTGAAACACTGTCCACAACTTTTGATTTCGCTGCTGTTTCTCCTATTGTTTCTAGCATTACAAATGCCATTGTTCTATATATATCAGAAGTTCTTAAAGAGAAACCAGAATGAAATATAAAAGAAACCACAGCAACTGCACTAATATAACCACAAAGTCCCGTAAGTGCCCATGGAACGAAATTGTTAGGCAACGATTTGAAATTTTGTTCGTTGAGGATTTCTTTGTAACCAAAATCTGGAGCTAGTTTAAGAGAGTAGTTAGTCAATGGAATGTTTAGGCTTCTAGAAGCCTTTTGCTGTTGTTTTATGCTCATGTCAACCATCCACCATTTGTATTGCTGTTTCTTGTTCGGCACCTATTTCTTTTATTTAAAGGTTTAACATACCTCAAAAAATAGGGGAATCTCTAATTCAGGATTAGAAGTGGAAAATTATTATTTAGTACCATATCTTAATATGATCCTACTAAACTGGAAACCTCCCCATATAACCTCTATTAACCATATTAAGGCACTTTTTATCTTGATTTCTTATAAAATTATTCGATAATTCCAGTTATTTCATTACTGTGCATTGGTATATTCAAACTTCTAGATGATTATCCCCGTTATTCTCTTATCCTATTACTCATTAGCTAACCAATTTTGTCAATTGGTGCCTTATTTTATTGCATGAACAATGCTTATCAATTTCAATTATGTCCGGTACACAATCATAATTGAAGAGGTTACAAACATATATGTGGTTTTGACATGCAAGGTAGCTTAGGGAGCCTGGTCTTCAACGGCATTCTGATTATAAGTATAGTATCAAAGCCGTCCTGTTTAACCAGTTATACTCTTCCTATTTCTTCCCCAATCTTGTGACAAGACACCCAGCTCACTACAAAAGGTTAGGGAAGACGTGAAATTTTTTCTTGCTCAGTCTGGTTCTGTTCCATCTCTCTTGGCTTCTTTGGCCGCTGCAACTTGATTAAGTCATCGCAATAAAGGGCTCGTATCATTTCATAATTCGTCTTCCAGCTTCTGAGTTTCGACTTGGATATCAAAATTTTCATTATTTGGGGAAGAAGTACGGCCGGATCCGTTGCCCCTATTAATGCTACGCTCATGTCGTATGCATATGGCTGGCACCTGCTCGCCAGTGATGCAACGTTACACCAAGTGTCAAGGTTCAAGGTATCTGAAAGGCGGGTGACGCTGACGTGAAAAGTGGAGAACGCATGGATGGTCAATGGCTTCACTCGACAACCACTTCCAACCACTCGTCAGCCACTCGTCAACCACTTGGCTTGCTTTCTTCTAATCCCCATTCTTACAGTTCCGCCAAAGGGCTGAACCCTTTACACCCAACCATACTTCCACTGAGCTAGACTTGCTTATATGCATAAAAACAAAGCCAAAAACAATCCAAAACCTGAAAAAACCTCTCTGATTATAATTATGATTAGAGTACGAGAAAAGTTCTCCAATTCTTACCCATTTGGAGGTTTTTTTCTTTCACAAACCCAAAACTTTAAATTTGCAAATTTCAATTCTGATTTTCATATAATTTCGAACGGAAATCTTTATCATGTTTGAAGCTTGAATGCAATATGCATAAATACACATCTAAACCCAGAAAGATCTTTCCGGTGGAATGTTTGCAATGAATCCACTGAAGGCTTTCAGTATTTCGCAACCAAAAAAAGAAAACGCTTTTTCAGTGGTCGCAGGATTTCATGGAGGACAAAGGGAAAAAGAAGTATTTTCGAGTTTCGACTTAGTTGACAAGACAAACAGAAAGATAATAGAAATGGTTTACGGGGGCTGGAAGTCAGATTGAATTGGGGTTGAGCTGAGGTGTAAGTGAGCAAGTGAGACCTACGATATAAATAGGACGGGGACTCCGGTTTTTTTTCGCTTTTATATTTAAATACTTAAGTCAACAAGTTGGACTTGATTGGAGACTTCAGATTATGGGTTTTGTTTAACAAATTCAACACCCTTTTGGATATTTTTGATCAAAGTTTCTTTAGCTAATTTAACCAATTCTTCTTCGTGGTCGCTTAATGAACCTAATTCATGGATGGTTTTAACACCTTCAACACCCAAAGTGACTTTAGATGAAAAGAAATCAATACCTTCAGATTTGAATAATGGAGAATCAACAAAAGATGGTTCGATAACATCAGTTTCACCACTCAAACCGTTTAAGACGGCACCGGCGAATCTAGCACCGGCTTGAGCCATGGATAAAGTGGCAGAACCAGCACCATCTTTAGCTTGAACAACTTCATCACCACCGAATTGGATTCTGTGGATTAAAGCATCTCTGGTTTCGGTATCTAAGCTTTTATGGTTGGATTGAGATAATAATGGAACAATGGTAATACCAGAATGACCACCAACAACAGTGATTTTTTCATTAGTTGGGTTAGTACCAGCAATTTCAGAAACAAATCTTGAAGCTCTTAAAACATCTAAAGTGGTAACACCAAATAATTTCTTTGGGTTATAAACACCCTTTGATTTGAAAACTTCAGCAACAATTGGAACAGTTGAGTTAACTGGATTGGAAATAACACAAATGGCAGCATCTGGACAATGTTCAGCAGCAGCTTTAGCTAAATCTCTAACAATTGAAGCATTGGTATTGAATAAATCATCTCTAGTCATACCTGGTTTTCTTGGAACACCAGCTGGAATTACAACAACATCAGAACCTGATAAAGCTTCACCCAAGTTATCTGGGTTGTAACCTTTAACGGTGGAATTGGTTGGAATATGAGAAACATCAGCACCAACACCTGGAGCACCTCTTAAATCGTATAAAGCTAAATCAGTAACTTTGGAATTTAATTTCAATAATAATGATAATGGTTGTCCAATACCACCACCGGCACCTAAAACGGCAACTTTATAAGCAGCAGATGGAGAAGATGAAAATGATCTTGAAGCGACTTTTCCAAACATTGTTAATTGTTATCTATCTATATTTCTAAATTGAATAGTACTTTGTTACAAACCTCTTAAAATTCAATTCTTGAAAATATTAATAAGTTTATGAAATTATATTAAATTTATACTTCCAATTCCCCCATAAAAAAATTTTCAGTGAGAAATCAGCGATTATCCAATAAAATCACAGACCGAGACCACCGCGACTTTTTTGGCTGCTAACTACCAAGCTCCGCGACACCTTAACTATGTGAATCATTAACTGTTTAACGGCACCACGACATTGATCCAGGACGATCGGTTACTACATGTGAATCAATTACCGGATCATGATAGCCATTCATTATTGGTATTTGTTAGACATTCCAAATCCACAATCCTCTGTACATCCCTAAAGCTCTGATGGTTAATTCCCGGATAAATGTCCTAAATCAAAGTACCCAGGGAGACTTCAAGCCAAAGTAGTAAGAAGACTGAGGAACCCTCGGTTTCCGTGGGCCAATGTTGCAGCACTCTAGTGTCACGTACACCGGCATTGAATGAAAGCTTTCTTGCAACTCAAGAACAGTTGTTGGCATCAGTGTGGCAGTCTCATGTACGGTCTGCCTGAAAAAAGTAGTGTTCTCTCATCTTGGAAGATTATCATCATGCCCTGGTGCAAGTAGCTGGTGTTAACTAGTTTTGACGGCTTCTCCATCAGAAGTACTTACATTGATATTTCACTTGAAAGTAGCGGCTTCGTTGCCTAGTGCTAACAAATCTTTAGCTCAAACTCTAGTAAGTAACTCAAATCAGCACAATATCTAACTCTGTTGTTGCATTACCTCGTTGTGAAAGACGATTATAGGGAGAAGAGAGAGAAACAAAACGAAAGTCGAGTAAATAAAGTCAGCAGAGGCAATCAACCACCAACTCCACCAAAAAGTGTAAAAATCCTGGTTTTTACAAACTAACATACGAAATTCACAACCAGCTGTGTTCAATAATTTTTTAAGCCTAGTTGGACCAATAGAACGGCAGTTTAGTACACCAAATATCAGAAGCGAACTAAATCCTGGGTACCTAATTAATTATTTGTAAAATTAGAGAATGCTAGCATCTTTTAGTCTAGACTTCGATGGAAGAAGCTGAATGGAAGCCCCTCTAATTTTAGACCCTCGTAAATTCAATGCCAGTCCTTCAATAAGACTTTTGGTATTTCTCTTGCTGAAATCTATGGCATTTTGACATTCTAATCCAATACCCGTTCGCTCTGGCCTCTTGAACGCTAAATGGTGGTTTCTACTTTAGCCCTAGAAGTCAATTATCGAATTGATGGTATGCAGTTAGAGTCAAACTCCAATTGAACAGTGGCACCACCTTGACCTCCCAGCACCCCCCCAACACCCTTTCATTGACAACTGAAAAAGGGGAAGAAACCATTGATACAGAATAAAAATTAAGCTATTGTAATAATTTAGGTTTAATTTTTTGCACAAAATAGGGTGAATATAATATTTAGAATGCAAATTGGGCCACCTATCAACAGACCCAGCAGCAATCCACCGTACCAAAGGGTAAAGTTAAAAAATAACAACTATACGAGCATTTTATAGTGCAATGTATGTCACTGAACGAGACTAAAACCAGGCAGCGGACCTACCAAACCATTTCTGAAGGACCCTTATTGAGGCAGATTTGAAGCAGAAGGCCCTTCCCAGGGAGAACTGCAGGGCGGAAGGTGGAACCAAGGGCCCCCAGGCATAAAGGCACCGAACAAAAAGCTGGAAAAGCGCAAAGTCAAGGATGCCCAAGACGGTTAAACCTTATTTCGAAAAAGAAGGGGTTCTGGTTTGTGATTCGATACAACTGGAATTTGAATTTCGAGGGCAGACGCTGGATTCTTCATATAGTATAACTACTTTACTAGCAATATTTTCGTCCACTTGAGTATAGACCTTCAAACAGGGAAAATGGGAAAGTTAGTTTTGCGGCAATTTTCTTTCCTTGTATGGGATTTGTGAGCTAAGACAACCCTTTAGAATGCAACCCCCATTTTCTGCCTACGCTGGCTTCATTTGTCTCCCCCCACCACACTGCAAGAGGTCTTAAACGTCAAACTAAGACAGCTCTGACGGTATCGTTCTGCGAGCTCTCAATCCTAAAACTTCGCGATAGATTGCAATTGTTTTGTTTTTGTGGTTAGGACCAGTCGTTAGTGTTGTTGGTAGCCGCTTAGGAGGATGGATTCCAATACGACCAAGATGAGCAAGAAGGTAGCAGAGGAGTTTTCTATGGATATACCGCACGTTGCGGCGGTAGAATTGCCTATGATTGTCAAGGATTCTCACAGAGCCATTGAGATGTTGGGAGGGAAAGAGACCATATCTAAGGTGATTAATTCCAATAACAGATCCATAGATGAAATCAAAGGGGACGATGAAAAGGTCCTTGAATTGAGACTACGTAATGACAGATTCCATCATCCTATTCAATCTATCAGTAACTCAAGAGAGAAAGTATTGCTTAAGGTATCTATCCCCAGTAAACATTTACCCAAAGATTATAAGAATTACGACGTTAAGAAGTTGCTTGAAATCAATGAACAAGCAGGAGCCGAAAAACATTTGATTGAACCAATTGGGATCATCAATAAGACCTATTCCTTTAAAACAATGAGTGACTTTCAAATTAATACTAAAAACAATCAATTGATTAATCATATAAATCATGATTTTGTAGATAGTTACAATTTTGATAATTTTAAGCTGTTCTTTGGGGACAAAAAATTCATTAATAATACGGACTATTTAGATAAGAAGCAATACGAAAATGTCGATCATCAATTGCCGCCACCACCTATATTAAGTCCGATCAAGTTCCCATTTGATTATCAATATCAACGAAATCCAATTAGTATAACGATAAAAGATCCAAAAAGTGGAGATTTGAAAGTGATTCTGAAAAAAACTAGTGTTAAATTATATAGTGCCGTTGTTGATTTCAATCGTAATGAAATCCCTCAAGGTTGTGCCCCTGAATTAACTAAAACATATCAAGATTTGTCTACGTCAAGATTGCTTCAAAATTCTTATGATTATGATTTGCTTGGTTGTATTAAATGGTTAGATGATATTTTCGCCATTAAACCTATATGGTTAAGAAAACATTTAGAAAATTTAGTACCCGATGAATTTAGACGTGTTTTAAAACAAGCATTACCATTTGTGACATATATTTTCAAAAATGGGCCATGGAGATTTTGTAATGTTAAATATGGAGTTAACCCAATGACATCAAGTGACTATTGGATATATCAAAGTGAATATTTCAGGCTTAATAATTCTACCAATCACCAACATCAATATCATCAACACCATCAACATGATGAAAAGTCCAAAAAGATATTACCTAATACGGTTAAGTTGAATAATAACAATCTATTGAAAATAGATGATAATTTAATTTTCCAAGGTGATAAATTACCTAAGACTGTTACTTTCCAAGTTGGGGATATTATTGATAACGATATATTGGACATCATAGAAGAAAATCAAATGAATGGTAAATTGTTTAGGGACCAAATTCATTTCCAAGACGGATGGCTAAATAAACAAGTATTTGATACCATTCGAAGAATCATAAGGTATAAATTGAATCAATTGGTGCGAGAAGAGCCTATTGATGGTGTCAAGGTCGACAAAATCATCAACACGATTTACGACGACCACCCTGCGGTATCTGGGTCTTCTGACTCAGAAACTGAAGACCCCGATGGGTTGGGTGACCAAGGTGAAGACGAAGAAGGAGATGATGGTGAGGGCGAGAATGATGAAACTAATGCTGGCGTTGAAGACGAAGAAGACGGAGACCAAGGAAACCATATGGACGTGGATGAAGATGACTTAATCACACAAACAGAAGAACAACTCTTGGGCAAAATCAAAGATCTTGACCCCATTGCTGCTAACAAACTTGAAGGCATAACTGAATTCATCAAGCAAGAATCTATAATGTAAAACATGTAATATACACGACTTTTTTTAGCTGAAAATCGGCTCTCTCAAAGTTTGAAACTGAAAAAAAACACGTAGGGGACAACCACTGTGTTTCGAATATAATCAATTTGCAGACGATTGATATAGCTTAGAAGGCATATATATAGAAGACAGTATCAGCAGAAGAAATGACCAAGGCCACAGAAGCTTTGTTGACGGTATTTGCGATTTCATCGGTTTATTTTGCCATGTATGCCAAATTGATTCCAACACCAAGTGTTGTATATGATGAGATCTTGCCATACTTACCATTCTGGGTATTGGTTAGTTTTGGTTCGTATGCATTGAGTGTATTGGGTTATAGAGTGTTGACCTTCAAAGACAAGCCTGAAAAATATAAGGAGTTGTTGGTTCAAATTGATGAAGCTAAAGAGTTCTATAAACAAAAGGGAATTAATTTAGATGAATAAATGAATATACATGATGCTATTTAAAAAATCAGTGTAAGAAACCACTCAAGTCATGTTCTTGTGTTGGTTTCTCAGGTCTCTGATATATATGCGTAGGACTACTCGTTCTTGTGTTTGTCTAGTCAACGTTGCTGTAAATTGTGGAGGACGGGTGATCACTAAAGAAAACAAGGACTAGGATGCAGTTGCGGAAGAAGCTGATGAAGAAGACAGTTGTTGGGCTCTCTTTCTTGCTTTAATTTTCTTTTCAGCATCGGCAAACACTCTAATAGCAACTGGTACGTTGTTCCAAATTTCATTACCAGCTGAATCATTATCCTTTTTGTTTTCAGTAATTTTATTCTTTTCACTTAAAAGTTCTTGTGGGATATGTTCATGCTTCAATACATTTATTGGAGGATCAAAATCCTTTGGCCAAATGAATTTGTTGCCATCTGCATTGACTTTAGCGGCAGCAGAGTGCCTCTTTTCGTCCCATTCTTTGATATCATCTTTATACATCTCCCACACACAATTTATACAGCCTGACATGCAACAATTGTCAGGCTCGGGAGGCTTGTCAGGCACCATTATCCCAGCGATGTTTCTTGGTTCACCTCTTGTAATTCTAGAAGAACTAGTCCTTTCATCCCCTCTGATTCTGCCCCCGAAAATTAATTCTATTCGTTTCTTAGGGTCTATGTCAAGAGAGTAATTACCTTCAAATGTGGCCTTGGTTTTAGACTTCAACTGCTCTAGCTCTTTAGCTTTCATCAACGATGCTTCGATCGGTTGCTTTGGTCTTGACGGGGTCGCCAACACCAAATCATAGAACTTATATTTGCTTAGGTATCGTGCTGTGGTTAATCTTGTTGACCTATATAGCTGCCTCCTTGCGGAATCCATCCTGTTCTACCTTCTTAGATCGTTCTCTCAGGGTCCCTAAAATACCTACTAGGTCTATTCAGCTCTACTTAAAAAATCCCCCAGGCTCGGTCCCGCGATTTCGTTGCAGTTGCTGGGTGATGATCACAATTTTGCGGCCAAGTCATTGAAGCCAATTTGCACTGTTTCACGCTCCACTTTACCCTACCCATGGTGCCACTCCATTCGACATCTTGGACCCTTCAACTTCAACCTGGCCCTCCAAGTCTGCTGCTACAGCCAACGCTGTTTTGTCACTGCAAAGTTCTGTCCCTACAAAGTTCTGTTAAATGAGAACGCTAGCGGTATACGCACGCCGCCAGGATTTGTCAAAGTTTTTCTGAGCCAGTTAAATTCTGTGAAATTCAAACCAATACAACCACCAAGAGTCGATACAGAGGAGACAACAGTGGGACACAAACCGAGATTAAGATGTCTAAATACGTATTGCCAAACACATTAAAGGAGTTGAGATTCCATTTATCCCAAACAGGAGAGGCATCAGTGCCTTTAAGGAAGTTTTTGACCACCAACTACCCAACGTTAAAATCCCAACTGAAATACCAATTGCCTATTTTGATTAGAGAAAGTTATGGTATACCACCAAGCGTGACTGCTAGATTTGAAAAGGGGAAAGAAATCAAAAACAGCTTGGATGGTTTAGATGCGAAGGGAATCGAAGGCGTGTTAAAGGAATTATTAAAGAATTAGAACCAAGAATAGCACTAATGTATTTATATAACAAGAAAACCATGAGAGGAGAGGAGAAAGGAGAAAGTAGAGACCAAAAGAATTTTACAGCATAATATATATATATATAATAACAAAGCATACTTACTGCCCAAACTTATAAAACCCCCACCCAATGCTTGCAAACCCATTTCTATAAATCTCATTAAATTCGTTTCTTCCATCATCAGTTCCAGCCGCCACTATCAAAGGTAAAAAATGATCTAGTGTGGGATGGGCTTGGTATAATAATTGCCGATAATTACTGTCCTTCTTCAAATTATTCAAGTTTTGTAAAAGGGTCAACGGAGTTGATTTTGTAAAAGTTGAATAGATCAAATCATGGAAATTATCAACATATGGCATAGTTTTATTTGGGAAACTTAAAGCTCTTGACAAATCTCTTAAATTATGAACAGATGATCCTGAACCAATAATTAAACCTTTTAAATCAGTTTTACGTTCAGGATCCCAAATCAAATTCTCTCTAAAAAATTTTAATGCCTTACCTAGCTTGTAACTTGAATCAAAATCGTCACTATAAGGTAAAGAGATTTGGATTAAGGGGATATCAAGTTCATCGCCAAACATCACTTTCATTGGACACCAAACCCCATGATCTATTCCTCGATCAACAATGGTTGAATTAAACCCATTGATTTTTAATTGGTTATACAACATCAAACTAACCAAAAGACAATTGTGGGACTTAAATTTTTGGCGATAGTATTTTTCATCAAACCCATAGAAATCGTATATCAATTTGTTGGAATGATCTTTGCCACACTCATGGTTACTTTCCAAATGATCATTAACCGATATTTCAATCTGGTTTGATTTCGATGCTTGATAATGACCTGATAATATTATAATGTAATCAGGTTTCAAGTTATTTTTGATGTCTTTACCTATATCTTGTAAAGTTTGATATGCACCCTTGTCGTTGAAAGAGTCATTTGGATCTATTAATGACGGGCCCCCATGGCTTATGAAATACGTGGGATATGGTTTCTTACATCTGATTCTGGGAACAGAATCAAACCCAGTTATGCTCATTCCTAGTACAATAACGAGCTATCACCTAATCAACAAAGTAAGTACTTGGTGGAGCTGCTATGCTGTTGCTATATTGTTGTGATATGGTCTTGCTGTAATCGTGGATACTTTGCAGTGGTTTTCTGTGGTTTTCTGCTTTTCTGGATACCCTACAACTCTTCTACTTATAACATGAAAGGGTGTGAATCAAATTTTGTTATCTTAGTAATTGTTAATAAGCAAAGAAAATTTTAGTCGGTCGGACATAAAAACACCAACAGACGAATTTGGCAGTACAGGGAACTGCCGAGCTGGGAGAGGGACCTGGACCTGGACCTGGACGTAGGCGAGGCCGTTGGTGTTGCTGATGCTGATGCTAAGGGTGTTCCAGATGGTGTGCCAGGTGTGCCAGGTGTGCCAGGATGCGTATGGGTATAGAGATGAAAGAGGTATGGGTATGGGTATCGGTATGCTACCAGGAGAATCCGCAGTTGCAGCCATTTTTCTTAGTAATCTGAGCATTAGCCCGGTACACCCATACTTCGGCTCCAGATGACAAATATTGTTTAGCCAGTGAATCACGGGCCGATGTGTCACGTGCATTCCTTTCGGCACGTGACGACGGCTGCTTCGTCACATGCTAGGACACGTGAACTGACTGCAAACGGAAATGTTCTGTCAGCACTGAAGCTTTATACCTCTTCCAGCGCCCATTCTCGGTGCTGCTTTCTGCCCTGCTTCCACGTTACAGATATCTGGCGCTCCACCGCTACCCACTTTACCCGCTTCAGTAGTAAGCCCAATTGCGCTCGACTGTGCTCAACCGTGCTTAACTATGCAATTGACATCATGAAATCATCAGAAAAACTTTAAAGTGCGAAATTTCATGTTTATTTTCTTCATTTAAAGGGAATTGCAGTAATTGACCACATTTCGTTCCATTTGTTAACAACAAATTCTGGTTCATTATGGGTTTATTTGGTTCTCGTAAAGTATGTAACTTTGATATCATCAAGGCCCAATGCCTCTCTAGGGGTAGGGGCCTGGTGCGCCCTTGTGCAACCTGAAAACCAAGCCATATTGGGTTTGTGAACACTTCTCCCCCTCAAAGGCATAATATATCTGCATACCCATGTGTGAACGGCATACACCAACGGTATTTTTTTGCACAACAAGGTCAAAGCAATTGAGTGGTAATATATGATGGTTTAATAACAGTACTAACTTTTTTTGTGTAGAGACAGAGCAGCTATCAAGGCTTTAACAAGTACACTAATGAGATCAATAATTATGAAGCAAACATCGCCGGATTGCCCAATAACGGGGTGTCTAGGTCTGATTCTTTAAGCAATGGTGCTGGGTCTGCAGCTTTGGCAGCATTAAGGTTACATCAAAATTCAACGGCCCAATCCCAAACTCCATCTCAATCATCTCCAAATCATCAATATAATTCTCAGGTTGGCCGATCTGGTTCATCTCGTCAACCAAATAGGTCAAATTCTTTAAATCGTTCAAATTCCTTGAGGACTTTCACCTATCATCCTAAAGGCTCCTACACTCCGGGCCAAGCTACAATTCCAAATGCAAGAAGGTTCAGTTCTTTGAATTCTGGAACAAATTTGTCTAATTTCCAATCTCAGAATCAATCACCTCCAAGAAGTGCCAGTAATCAACATCTCCAACCACCCAAAAGGTTAACTTCAATGAATTCTCAAAACTCTTTGAGAAATTCCATTTTAGAAGAAACGAATGATGAGGGGGAAACCATAATAACTACTCAAACTACTAAAGTGGTGGATAGCCAAGGTAGAGTCCAATCAATTACTACCAAAACTATAAAAACTTTACCTGACGGTTCAAACATTATTGAAACTACCACTAAAAATATCTCAAGATCTAATTCAAGGAATAATAGTCTTAGAACTGGGTCCTTATTGAATAGCCCTAGAGATACTAATTATAATTTGTCTAAGATTGATGAGGATTTACAAGGGTTTGAGTATAACTATGAACTAGATAATGAGATGGCTTTGTCTCATTTGGATGATAATGACCTTCACGACGCTCACAACTACAATGACAGTCCTAAAAGTAAATCAACTAACGTTAATCATGAATTGATGCAAAATGAAGGTTTGAAATTGAATGTAGATTCAAGAAACAGTTCAATCAAAAAGGATTCAAAGCCTTTGAAATCAATTCTTAAGAGTCCTAAACCTGATTTCACTAATTCACCTCCAAATGAAACAAAAGTTGCAACAAATGTAGCAGATGCAACACCCCAAACAGTACAGTCTAGAGGAAGGCCCGAAGAACCTGAAGAGCCTATAGTCAATCAACAAATAAATAATTCCCATCTGAAATCCCCAGTTGAGCTTTCCCCTTCTCATCCTTATAAATCATTATCAGACCCACCAACCTTTAAAGTCCCTGTTTTAACCAAGCCAAATAAATCACCAACTTCCAATAAGGATATCACCTCAATTACTTCAAATTCAAACTCAATTAAATTTGATGATAAGGTGGAAACCATCCCAGCATATGAGACTGATTTCAGTAGACCCAGAAATGCACCACCTCCTGTTCCATTTTCTCAACCTTCAACTACCAATCAAGTTTCCAACCAAGAATTGTACAATAAGGCTATGCAAGTGGCCATGGAAAAAGTATACGGTAATAATACCTTCAATGGGCCCAATACTGATAGTAAAAACACTGCAGCCAACACACAAGCCAATGCTAATATGAACGGTGGACGTCAAGAACAGCTCACTGTCCCAGAATCTGTAATTGAACGCAAGGAAAAGACTGACAAAAAATTGGCGATCATCGGGCACTCTGGTGTTAATGATAATTATATTTATGAGAATCACCATCAAGACTTTAAGATTCATTCTTTAAGAGCTGAAGATACTTCCAAATCTACATCAAGAAAAGAAAGAGCCAAAGAAGAAAAGAAACAGCAACGTGAATATGAAAAACAACTAAAATTGCAAGAAAAACAAAGAAAATTGGAATTAAAGCAACAGCAAAAGGCAGATGCGTTAGCTAAGAAACAGGCAGAAAAGGAATTAAAGAAATCTTCTCCTAAGAGAAGCTTATTCGGCAGAAAGAAAAATGGTGACAATATAAGTACACCTTCAATTAGTTCTCCTATTACCTACACCTCATCAGTTTCACCGGGTCAATATAGTAATGGTCGCAATGTTGCTCCTAATGGTACAAATATCAATGGAGTCAATAGTGACTTTAACAATGAATCTCCTTTAAGAAATAGAGTTCCGACTGAAGGGATTGATGATGACATATTACATCCCATTAAAGATGTAGAATCAGGAACAATCCAAGAACCAGAACAACAAATTGGTGATTTAATTCCCGAAGAACCTTACCAACCGAAAGAAATACCTACGCCATTGATACAACCAACTATTCAATTGGAATCTCCACAGATTGGGTCACAAGTCAGACTCAAGCAACCTCATATTTTAAAGGAATCTGAGGCTGAAAGCGAACCAGCTTCTGAACCAAAGCCTGTGTCAGACTTAGGTTTAAGTTCAACTGCCGCTGTAATTCTGTCTGTAACTAATCAGACTTCTGAGGAACCTTCTGGTCATTTGCGTAAAAGTAGCAATGGTTTTACACCACCTGAAGTGATTAAACGCCAGTCAAGCAAATCAAAAATCAGTAGACCTGAGATTTCAGCTGCAACTATCACTAAGGATGACACCAAAGATGATAATTTAATTAATTATAGCACGCTTGAAGGAAGTTCACCGGGAAACGATAACATTGAAAGGCAAGCTGATGAAATTGAAAGGGAACCTAAAGATGAAATAAAGAATGATGAGATCACGGCTCCTATTTTGAATGAGATTGTGACTGATTCAGAGAACCCCGATGATAGTGGATTATTATCAGACGATTTTGAGGAAGATGTGCTACACAGTCCTGATTCTAGATTTTTTACGCCAAAAGAAGATAGCTTACAGGAAGAAAAATTCAACCATATTCCTTTACCTGGAACTGAAATTCCACAAGACGTTCCCGAAATCACTGATACATTTAAAAAAGCTCCTGATAGTAAAGGGCCAAATTCACTACACGTAGATAAAGCGGAATCTGAACTGAAGGGAGGGGACAATGATGTTGCCACAATCTTGGATGACACCGCAGTCCAAGATGTTCAAATCAATAATAAATCAATCGATTTCAATCAACATCATAGTTTAGCTGATTTAATGAAACTTGATAAGACTCAAGAGGATACTACCGAAGATAGTTTGGTCCCACCAAACGCCCAATATGATTCTGATTCTTCTGATGCAAGTTCAAGGTTTTCATCTCACCTAAGTGCAGCATTGAGAAGGATTACTGAAAGCAAAGGGGGTGATTTGGATGGAGATATGGATGGAGACTTGTCTGGTAATTCTCAAGAACTTGAACATGAAGATATGGATGGTGATATAGGAGATGTAGAACCTGCGAAGCGTGGTATTGAAGATGAAGGTAAGGATGACTCGAATATCTTTGCAAGCCCTACAGAATCCAGATTCAAAGAAGATGTACCATCCAATCAATCTGGACCTCAGTCCGAGTCAAGTGACGATAGGTCGCCTCAACCTTCTCGTTCTACTATGGCCACCCATGATATTAAAGCCCAAGGCCAACCCCAAGGTCATTATCCGAACAATGCCCATGACACTGCAGGTATTCCAGAAATTCGAACAATGGACAAAGCTACTCGTATTGATTCAAATGGTGTAATTACCAATGCTGCCCCAAAAAAACAATCCAAATTTAAACATAAACTTTTCAAGTACTTTGTTAACAATTATGAAAAAAAATAACACTGCAAGATTCATTTATTTTAATTCTATTTAATTTTAAGGCTATTTTTATATTGCTATGTTCATTGTATATTTAGATCTAATATCTGCGTTTATACAGATTAATATATAATTCCATTAGTTTTCGTTGCTCTTGTTGTATTTCCATGAATTTTCGTTGGTTTTCGTTGGTTCTCGTTGCTCTTGTTATCCTTTTAATTAGTTGGTATTGGTTTTTGTTTCTATTTGCGATTAAAAAACGTCTGGCCATACTCAAGTCTTTCCTATCGAATTCATCAGGGTCAACCCATTCTTCCGATTTATTTGGCGAATTGTCTGTATTCGGAAGGCTTCTTGCTATTTCAAGTAAGTTGATCCTTAATTTCTTTCTTGGGTTTCCAGAACTCTTGATACGGATGCTGTCAAACGGAATTTTCTTACTTCGGTATTCAGCGGAATATTTGCCATGAGGTCTGATCTTAGCTGGCTCTTTGCAATATCCAAAGGTGTCAAAGGAAGAGGAGAATGAACTGTCCCTATTAATTTTTGAATAATCATAACTGATGTTACCGTTAATGGGACCACTATGCCTCCTGAAGCTCAACTTTCTAATGAAACTGAAGGTGTTCCGGGTGTAAGTGTCCCCAGTTGCTCGTGGACCAGTCTCTGAAATTGACCGCTGAGGGTGGTTACTTTTCATATCGGCTGAACATGCATTTGCGGCCCCAGAGCCAGGCAGCTGGCGCTTCCTGACCTTTATAGAACCGTACATTTTCTTCAACGGATTCATAGTGAAGGACTATACAGAAAAAAAAACTGTTTTTGCAACCGTTTTTCACAGAAGCGAATTCTACACATTTAAGTATGAAAAACACAGAATCAGCCAGCTTTACATAGAGACATACTTACAATCGTTGCAAAAAGCCAAAACTCCTTCCATACTCGACCACATACATTGGATACCATAGGACAAAAATCCATGGGTTTATGGTGACTTCTTAGTATAACGCGGCACGTGACTGGACCCGACCCATTTCGATGCCTTCTCAAATCGTTAAAAAAATTCACCTCATCGAACCTCATCGCCAAAGTAACGAACAGTTTAACATGGACAATAATCCTGACGGGGGTGTCGCCTTAGACATAATCGATATGGAAGACAAGTTGGGTAGAATCAGGTCCCAGAAAACAAGCAAATTAGACAACCAGAAGAACTTGGCCCTTATTTTGAGTGCAGTTGAAGAGAATTTGGAAGAGCAAAACAATGAAAAAACCCCAGTAGCTTATTTTATATCATTTTTGTCATTGTTGGACCAGAATGTTCAAGATGAAGAGATCGTTGATCAGGGATTGGCCACTGCTGCCGTTTACTTTTTAGATATAATAGTGCCATTTTGTCCAAAGTCTCTTTTGATTTCAAAGTTTGGCGATATTTTGACTAAATTGGCTACCCCATTAACTAGCTCAGAAGCCGAAGCTCCATTGGTCAGATCCACTATTGGAACTTTGGAGAATTTGTTATTGGCTCAAGATTATCAAAGGTGGAACTCCAACGACAATATTTCGCCTAAAAGAGCCATGGCCGGGTTGTTAGAGTTATCGTTGGATCATAGGCCAAAAGTTAGAAGAAGAGCCCAAGAATCCATTTCAAAGATCCTTTTGAATCCTCCCACATCGCCTCAACCTATTCATCCAGCATCTTCGTTATGTGGTAACTTGGCTTTACAAAGATTGGTTACTGTAATGGAATCAACCAAAGCAAAACATAGCAACAAGGAAACCAATGCCCAAATTATCCATTGCTTACAGTTGATTGGATCTATAACTTCCTCAGGATCATGGCCATTGACTCAGATCGAGCCTTTATGTGATGCATTACTTGAGATTTCCAAAACCAATGACCAGTATTTGGTATCATCTGCTTTCTCTGCTTTTGAAGGGTTGTTCCAATCTATGAGTAACGTCATTAATGTTGATAGATTCACTCAAGTTCTCGATATTATATTTGACTTGAAGCCTGCTAATAACGACATCCATTTAGCAGCATCTTGGTTGGCTGTTGTAGCAAAAGCTTGTGAAAGTTTTGCTACTTTGGATGCTTCAATTTATGTCAAGAAATTTCCTGCCATCATTAAAATCGTTGTCAATTATTTATCATCAGATTCCAAAGATATTTATTCTTCTGCATCTCATTGTTTGATTGCAATAGTCTCGGCAATTCCAGATCAATACTTATTACAACCAACCAAGCAAAACGGAATTACAAATGAAATCTTTGAAAACATGGATGAAGTAATCTCCTCATTGTCCGAGTTAATTGAAAATGACTTACTTACTATCAAATATCAACATGCATTCAAAGAAATTTTAGTCTTCATAAATGAGTCTATTCTTAAGTTGAGAAGCCGTTGTAACCCTGATTTCCTTAACATTGTAGAAACCATAGGTCAATGGCGTACAAACGAATCAGAAAACTTTCCTCATAATAAGGAAGCTGAAGATATTTTAGCTTCTTCGATTTCAGTCATGGGTCCTGAAGTAGTGTTAAGTATCTTACCTTTGAATTTATCAAGTACTGATCAACCTGGTAGAGCTTGGATGTTACCTATTTTAAGAGATAATGTCAGGTTTGCTAGTTTGAACTATTATAAGTTGGAAATCTTGCCATTGATAGACTTTTTTGATGATAAAATTGCCAAACTTAACAAGGATTCCATGCATGTTAAGGTTTTTCAAACTATCGTAGATCAAATTTGGTCCTTATTACCACACTTTTGTGACTTACCAAATGATTTGACTACAGCTTTCGACGATAAATTTGCTGCCCATTTGACTGATTTAATGTATAGCAAGATCGAATTGAGAGTCACGATTTGTAATGCTTTAAGAGCATTGGCTGATTCTTATATTGCTTATAGTGATGGTGTTTTGCAAGATGATTTATTGATTCAAGAAACTTTGACTATCAACGATTCAAAGCAAAGTTTGGACTATTTATCGTCTAAAGCTTCTAATATTTTATCGGTGTTGTTTAATGTCTTTAGTTCTACAATTCCAGACAGTCGTGGCTATATCTTAGAAACAATTGAAGTTTATTTGAAGATTGTTCCAAAAGACGAGTTAGAAAACACTTTTAATAAAGTTTGTGGATTGTTAAAGAATGCCATGGATGAAGATGCTGCTGAACAAGAAAAACAAGAAAAACAGAAACAAACTAAGAGCAAACACCCAAAGAAGGATGAAACACCATCTTTGAGTATCACCATGATGGATTTAATTGTTGTTATGTCAAAGTATGTCCCAGAATCATCACATAACGCTCTTTTTTCAATCTTTTCATCAACTGTTTCCCTTAGTAATGGATTGATGCAAAAGAGAAGTTACAGAATATTAACTAAGTTGGGGGAAACCGAAGCTGGTAAAAGATCAATTGAAAAATTTGCAGGTGATATTGTCACCATATTAGTTTCATCAACTGAATTGACCCAAGTATCTGCCAGAGCTACAAGGTTGGCTTCCATAAATAATGTCATAGACTTGTTACCAAGTGACAACTTATATTTTATTCCGGCCATCTTACAAGAAATGATCATGTCGACCAAAGATACAAACGAAAGAACTCGTAGTTTGTCCTATCAAATTTTAATCAAGATGGGTCATAAAATGAATGAAGGAGGTATAATTGAAAATTCTAAAGTCCCAGGATTTGATGATGCAGCCCCCAGCTCTGAAGCCAATATCACTGAATACTTTACAATGGTCAGTGGTGGTTTAGCAGCCCAATCTCCTCATATGATATCTGCCGCCATTACTGCCGTATCGTGTTTGATCTTCGAGTTCAAGGATGTGTTACCAATCGAAACATTAGTTGAATTATGTTCAACC
Source organism: Yamadazyma kitorensis (assembly GCA_030572015.1). Classification (NCBI taxonomy): domain Eukaryota; kingdom Fungi; phylum Ascomycota; class Pichiomycetes; order Serinales; family Debaryomycetaceae; genus Yamadazyma; species Yamadazyma kitorensis. The sequence continues at coordinate 34,571 of JAJLZC010000035.1, read as the reverse complement.
GTTGAATTATTTTTAACTCATAACTCGAGGGAAATTGCCAAGGCTGCCATTGGGTTTGTTAAAGTGGAAGTGCTTTCATTGCCTGAAGACTTGATCAAGAGTAATTTGAAAGAATTATTGACTAAATTGATGAAATGGTCCCATGAACATAAGGGCCACTTCAAGTCTAAAGTTAAACATATTGTTGAAAGGTTAATCAGAAAGTTTGGTGCCGAAGAAGTTGAACAGGCCATACCTGAAGAAGATAGGAAGTTGGTCACCAACATCAAGAAATCAAGAAGCAGAGCCAAAAGAAAGCAAAAGGAAGAAGATGAAAGCACACCTAACAATGAAAAGGCTAAGAAATTTGTTTCTGCTTATGAGGAAGCATTATATGATTCTGAAGTTTCTGATAACGAAGATATGGATGAAGGAGAAGGATCGAAAGCCAACAGCAAGAAATCTGATCAATTTATTATGGAGACTGGGGATAACCCATTAGATTTATTAGACCGTCAAGCCTTCGCCAATATTTCGTCTTCCAAGCCAAAGAAACACACCAGAAAAGACTTGGCCGATAAGTTGGAGACCAAGAATGGGAAATTTGTTTTCAGCGAAGCCGACAAAGACCCATTGGCCAACAAAGGTAATGGAATCGATGCTTACTTGAGTGCGGTGAAGCAAGCTCCAATTAGAGGTCAAAAGAATAGATTGAAGTTTAAACAAAACAAACAAGAAGATGATTGGTCGGACTCCGACGGCGAAAATGACTCCAAGCCACCTAAAAACGACACAAAGTTCAAACCAAAGTCCAAGATTTCAAAACCGAAACCCAAACAAAAGTTCAAAGCCAAAAGGAAGCTTTAATTAGTAAATGTATAGTAATTAATGTTAGCTGCAAAATCATAAAGCTTATATAATCCTACGTGCGCATACCATTTTGCTCTGAGATTTTGAAAAAATTCGATTCTCATCTGTTACAGTTGGTTATACATCATCATGCCAGTGAAAAGTCCTATCAAGATAAGGTTAGCCAGGTTCGGCAGAAGACACCAGCCGTTGTACAATATAGTAGTGATGAATAAGAAGCAGGCTCGTGATAGGGTCCCGATAGAGGTGCTCGGGACTTATAATCCAGTGACCATTCCGTTGACATCAGAAGAGGTAGCCAATGGTGAAAAACCCTACAAGCACATTGAATTAGACTTTGATAGATCTAAGTATTGGTTAGGGGTAGGTGCCGACGTCAGTGATAGGGTCGGGTTCTTGTTCAAAAGAGCTGGATTGTTACCTGAGCAATGGCCAAAACCAAGTAAGTTGAGCCAGTTTATTTCCAAGCCAGTCATCAGCGAAGAAAAGACCATTCAAGAAGAGCCAAAAGAACTTTACAGAAGAAGGGATTTATGAGTTGTTCATATGGTGATGATACACTCAAGTGTCTGCACAAATAACATAAAGTACATGTATATAAAAATATATTTTCAGCTAAACGACGTCCAATCTCATCTCACTCTAGTATGGAGACCGAATACCCATCTAAACTTCTCCTTGAACCTACTTCTTGGGCCAGCTTGGATGATTTCGGGTGCTGTAGTGGTAGACAGTTGTGGTGACCCGGGCCCCATATCCATATCTGAGTTCTGTTGTGTGACATTGGAATCAAACTCAAAGTATTTCACCCAATTTGGGACGTTTGCAGCATTATCCTTGTCACCTTCACCTTCATCTTTGGGGTTGGTTCTATTATAGACTTGTACTGTCCCCAGATTAGGATCATGAGCAAAAAAGTAGTGTTCAGCTGGTATTTTGGATAAGGTGCCTATGATAACATCGTTAACACCTTTGTGGAGATGTTCACAAATCTCATGTATCTGTTCATTCTCTCTTGTTCTAGGGTAACCTTCCACCCTTTTAAGAACTATCGAGACATGGCTGATGAATAGTTCATAAGAAAAATACGTGGGAGGTTCTAGCATCACACTTTCAAAATATTGAAGGACTTGAGTGCCAATAACACAGCTATTTAAGATGAGGTTTAAGCTGGATTCCACCAAATTCACCTTTTGAATAATTATGTAGGACTTTGTTGTCTTTCCTCTGAAGAATTCACAAGGCCTTGGTTGGTTGCTATCAATCGATTCTTCAATAAACGAATCAAACTCAGACCTCATGTATTTAAATAAACAATACTGGAAACATCTTAGAAGGGTCGTAACGTTTTCACTCTTTATTGGGAATCTATAGTTTATACTCTCGTCAGAAACGATCTTACTAAGGTTAAATTCAAACAATAAAGTGATAAATCTGTTGATTTGCCATACCAAGTCCAAATGATGATTAGTTAGCGTATAAAAAGTGTTCAATATCAGCCTGGTGAAAATCCTGGAAACGATTTTATTAATGTTTGCATCATAATAATCTTTAAAGTCGTCAGTTGCCTTGGTGTGACTTTCCACAATACATATCAGGTCAACGACTAGGTTATATACCTTGTTGATTCTGTCAGGCAAGTCCTTTTGGCCATTAGGATCAAAATCGTCTTTGAGTAACCACTCGATATTGGCAAAAGACTGTGATAATTCTTTAAACGGGTTTACGATGAAACAACCTTTATCAAAGCTTTGGAAAAACGTTATTATGTTGGAATCTTCCGAACTTACATCTTCACCGCTTCTTTCTGAATTCATCTTAGTTGGCTCCAATTAGAATGTTGTCTTAACAGAATTTTTGCAGCCCTTTTGTGGCTGCTGGGAAAAATCCAGCCCATTTTTCAAAGGTTTGGCAGTCAGAAGCTAACAGTAGAAGGTAGAAGCTAAAAGTAATGGGATATAGAAAAGATTTTATATTAGAATACATGATTTTATATAAAGTTAGTTAGTTTAATCGAATAAACCGAAACCCATATCGTCATCAGATTCTTCTTCATCAGCTGGAGCTTCTTCTTCAGCAGCTGGGGCGTCAGAAGAACCAGAAGCAGCAGCAGCTGGAGCAGCAGCAGCATAAGCATCAGGGTTAGCTAATCTATCTTTAATGGCTTCTGAACCTTCAAAAGTGTAATCAGTAGCAATAGATAAAGCCAAGACGTTTTTATAGTGGTTAACAACTGAGTGACCAACAGATGGAATGGTTGGGTAACCAATAGCCAAAGAGATTGAAGCAATGGTGTTAATGGCACCAACAAAGTGACCAACTAATTCATCATCAGTAATATCCAAGATAGAAGATGGGAAAATTTGTCCATCATCGTAAACTTGAACAACAGTCATACCATAAGTAAATGGAGAAATGTTTAACATGTTCAACAAAGAAGCTTCAGATGGACCAACTTTAGAGTCGGCTTGAACAACTTTAACATCAGAAACAATTTCAATAGTACCTCTAGCAATTTTGGTTGGAACACCTAAAGCTTGGAAGAAAGAAGTCTTACCTGGTTCCATACCAGTGTTACCAGCTGGAATCCAAACATCTTTTGGAGCAACGGCACCAGCTTTAGCTGGAGCAGCAACAACATTAGAAGTAATAACTTCTCTAATGGTTTTTAAATCACTGTTGGTGAAAATGAAACCAACATTACCTCTAACAAAAGGTAATAATTTTTCATAATCTGGTAATTCAGATAAGAAACCTCTGATGGCTCTTCTAACCATGGTATTTTTACCCATTAAAACAGTAGCATCACCTCTTAAGGCTTTTCTGATTTCATGCATTTGTTGGGAAGAAACATTATCGACACCAACGATGAAGATAGATTTGTATTCTTCTAATAATTCTTTTAATTTGCTGAAGTATTCAACTTTCTTATCACGAGCACCACCCATTTCGACTTATAATTTAACTGACGATAGGAATATTTAATGGACCCAAAGTATAATGATGTTTCAACTTCTTTGAAAAATTTCAATATTTGACTGAGAATCTGAAAATTTTTTTGGAAGTAAAGGCACGACCAAAAGGGGTGGTCACAAAAGAAGCCCTAAATGTTTGCGCGTGATCTAAATGGAAAATATAAAGTAGATAACGACCATAGTAAAAGTGGTTTAGATGTTTAATATTTGTATTATGCTATAATTAAGTTGTTATTTTGTTACAATTTGGACTACATCCTCATCATGGACCGGGTGATTTAGTCCACACTTCTGAGGAGAATGTTTGGCAGAAGACCCCCAGACCAATGCAAACTTGAATTGATTTTTCATATCTCTGTGGATAGCATCACAAACACTTTGAATATTTGAATTGCTTCTTACGACCATTGGATCCTCGAAATTTGGCTCTATACCTCTACGCTTAGTATATAGCCTTATAAGACCTAATTGTCTCCAAATTTCTTGTTTTAAATCTTCAATACCCAATTCCAACTCACATGACATCACAACCGTATTTGGTAATCTGGCTAGTCTATCACATTCTTCAAGCGATACTACATCGACTTTATTATATACATACAAGCATTTGATATATGTGACATGCTGCTCATTGATTATATCAATGAAATCATCAATGGTGACATTTTCATCCTTTATTAATACATCAGCACTGTGAATCTTATATTCTTTTAACAAAGCTGCAACAATCTTTTCATTTAAATGTACAGGCGGATTAATTGAGTTGAGCTTAACACCCCCGGTTTTTTTCAATTTTAACGATATATTTGGCTTTTCTTTATTCAATCTTATCCCCATAGTTTCAAGTTCATTTTCCAAAATCATTCTCTGGTCACCCCCCTTAGTTGCGTCTAAAACCATCATGATCAAATCCGACGTCCTAGCAACGGCTATAACTTGTCTCCCTCTACCTTTACCTTGAGATGCAGCTTTTATAATACCTGGTAAATCAACTATTTGAACTTCAGCACCATTATATTGAAGTATCCCACCTACTGACGTCAATGTTGTGAATTCATAGTTTGCCGCTTCTGATTTGGTTGTTGTAACCTTTGATAAGAATGAAGACTTACCAACGGATGGGAAACCTATTAAAGATACCCTTGCATCTCCAGCTTTTGCAATTTCAAACCCTTGTCCACCACCACCTCCCTGTCCTGGCTGGGGCTCCAATAATTCTCGACGAAGTTTGGCCAACTTTCCTTTCAATAGCCCAAGATGATACTCGGTGGCCTTGTTCTTCTGGGTCCTAGCCATTTCATCTTGGATCTGTTGGATCTTCTCTAACACTCCCATCGTTTAGTCGCTTATTAAATGTCTAAATAAATTAGGAGTCTCGTTGATCTCAGGTTTTTCGCTCACTGAACCCAAACCTCAAAATGGCATCTCATCGAACTTTTTTTTGAGTTGAAGATAATAGACAATGCCACCGAAATCGAACTATAACAGGAAAAGTAACAGGCCAGACAGATCAGGTCCGGAAGATAAGACATCCAGAGTCTTTGAATCTGGTAGTGGTAAGATGAAAAAGAAAATAAGAGATATTGAAAGGTTTTTAAACAGAGATACTTTACCGGCCAATGTGCGAGTTGATAATGAAAGAACCCTTAAAGCATTAAAAGTACAGTTGGGAAATACCGAAGCCAATGCAAAGGCTAGAAAAACAGCTAAAAGATATCATATGGTTAGATTTTTTGAAAGAAAAAAAGCTGTAAGACAATTGAAACAGGCAAGGAAGGCCTTGGAAGAAGCCCAAGCTACTGATGATAGAAAGACTATAAAGAAGGCTAGGACTGTAGTAAAACATAAAGAAGTCGACGTAGCATATACTATTGTATTTCCAAAGCATGAAAAATACCTTTCGTTATATCCGAATGTTAATGAAGGGTCTGTCGAATTAACTGAAAAGGCTAAACAAGGGATACGTGCAGCTGAAGACAAGAAGAAAGAATTCAAAAAACATGTTGAAAACTTAATAAAAGATGAAAAATTACCCTTTAGTTTGGATGATGTTGTTAAAGGTAAAAATATAGCTTTTGATGAACAAAATAATATGATTGAAAATACCGATGAAATCGACGCCCCAAGTGTCAAGTCTAATAAAGATATTCAAGAGGATGATTTCTTTGATGAAGCATAAAGACATAATTTATACTTTGTACATTAATATAAAAATTTTGCATATTTACAATAAAGTGACATCAGTTTCATATCGAAGCTCAACACCGTCATTAATACAAATGATATTTACCTTTGTCCTCTGAAGTTCATCTGGGATCTCCACAATACAAGATATCTTACCCATTTTATTGACCATTCTAGGTGATGCACGCTTAATCAATAACAACTCCGAGTTGCTTTCATTGCATACAATAATAAACCACGATTCTCTTTGAGCTTTGGGAAAGTGAGGACAATAAGTGGTGAAGTTAGAATCTAACGGATAATTCTTATGGTCAAGAACTACTTCAAGTCGACTTGAATCCTTTTGCTTGACAGACAAAGTACATACAGGCAAATGGCTTGCAACATGCACAAATTGATCTAAAGCTTTATTTGACTGGCCATATTTTCTTCTGTCTTCTAGTGGAATATTTTCAATACCAAGCTTTTTACCTATATCTGTGATCTTACCTTTATTCATATTACCTAACTGTTCAATTGAAGGTAAATTGAGCTTGTTCTCCTTGGAAACCAAACTTGCACCAGGCAAAGCTGAGATTGGATGATCATCATACCAATACCTCTGTTTTATACAATGCATCAATTCAATGAATATACACACAGTCTTGAAGTAACCAAACTCAGAAGCTACATCAATGTATGCTTGAAGTATACGCAATGATTGGTCAAGAACCGCAATAGTATCTTGAGAATAATCGGCAATTGGAAGTTCAACTCTACTCATAAAAGCTTGGATCAATAGATATGCTTTGACATGCGGATCCCAAATAAACTCACATTCCATATCTTCAGCCTGATATCTCATTGCTCGAGACATTTCCATATTCATCAACTCTTCACCGTGACGAGTTGCAAGCTCATCATACTCAGTTGCTCCAGCTAGCATAATCAAAGAATTTCTGAAATCAAACTCTGGAGTTATCGCATGAACAACTCTTCCCATAGTCTTATGTGAAAGATAATAAAAGGAAGAAATATCTAAAAATGGTGTTGGAACTAATTCGTCTTTCCCTTTGTTTACAACACATCTAGATTCAACTAAATTTGAAATAGTTTGATCAATCAACGATCCTAAATATGATGATATTCCTGCAGTTGAAGTATCTTCAATTCCATAATATGTTGGATTATTATGAGCTCTTCTATATAAGAAAGTCCACGTCAAGAAATTCATGGCCTCCTGTCTAGTACTGATTGTTCCTGACGAGATTTCAGCCCCAATATGATTATCAAGAACCTTATGAAGTGAAGATTCAACTGGAAAACCAATATTTAAGAAATGCTTATAAAAGATTTTCTTCGATTCTTTTGTATAAACTATGGCTGTACCACTTGTATCAAAGGAAGGACGACCTGCACGACCCATCATTTGTAATATATCAGTTAAATCCATGTCTCTATATCCTTCTATTTTGGCATCAAAAAATTGAGTACCCTTAATAATTACTAAATGTGCAGGTAGATTAACACCCCATGCTAAAGTTGAAGTAGCAATTAAAATTTGTAATTTACCGGCTTCAAAAAGTTTATGGGATATTTGACGATCTGATTCAACCAAACCAGCATGATGAAGTCCCATTCCAAATTGTAAAGATAAACGAAGAGTATCATCCTTAACTTTTGACAATATTTCTTGTAATTCGTAGTCATCCATCTTCAAAAACCTCCTTGGGTTGTCTTCCATACCACATAAATGAATTAAATCTAAAGCAGTAAGACGGGTTTGACGACGTGATGCTACAAATATTAAAACTGGTTTGTTTGGTGAATGCTGTTTAATAGCCATAAAGGCTGGTTTATTCATTGTCTTCATCAATGGAGAAAATGCTAAATTATCAGGAAATCCATCAATATACATTTGAAGTGGAACAGGACGAACTGACAGAGGGAAATTGAATAACCCTTCTTTAACACCCAACCACCCAGCCATGTCTATAGCATTTGAAACAGCAGTAGACATTCCTAATAATCTAATAGGTTTTTTCGTTTGAGAAGCAATGTAATTCATACGACTAACAATCATTTCTAAAATTGGACCACGATCACTTGCCAAAAGATGAATTTCATCCATGATGACTAAAGAAACCAGCTGAACAAACGTCCTTGTCTGCCAGTTACGAGAGATACCATCAAATTTTTCAGGAGTAGTGATAATTATATCAGATTCTCTGATTTCCTTAGCTTCTGGTAAAGAATCACCGGTAAGTTCAACAACCTTATGCTTAGTTTTTCTTGAAATTCGGTCTCTCCAATCATCAACTCTTTCTCTGACCAAAGCCTTCATAGGAGCAATATATACAATTTTTGAGCCAGGGAATTGTTTGAATGCATGCCAAATCGCCAACTCTGCTACTACAGTCTTTCCTGAACCAGTAGGTGATCCAACAAATACATTGGTATTTGTATTATATAAGTTGAAAAAAGTCATTGTTTGCATCGGATTGAAATATCTAAACTTCTCGTTGTAAATTCTTTCAATCTCCTCATTATGCAACGCAGTGGTAGGCAAAGGCTGTAATCTTAATAAGTTCGTTCGAATTGTTTCGTTGATGGGTCTAATTAAATGTTGGAATGAGATAGCATGGACCGTTTCAGATCCTAACCAGCTATCTGAAATAACTCTAACCACAACTTGAGCTGGTAATGGATCGCTCAAAGGTATCATGAAATCCATTTCATGGTTCAATAGTTGCCTTTTATTAATGATAAGTTTCTCAACATGAAGCAAATCTGAATTCTCTGAGTCTTCAACAAATACCCAAAAGAATTGACTATATCCATGATATTTTTCATCCCATCTGAAATCAGCGTCTAGATTAATATGGACCCTCATCACATTACTGGAAATTGGGAATATTTCAGCATCAATATCAACATAAGGAAATTTCCCAATTAATTTGTATAAAACATCACCCATTTTGTTATTATGGACTAGGTCACCCAATTCAGCAGGTTCCATATCTCTTAAATCATCCATTGACGGATTTTTGCTTCTTATATTCCTAAAAATGGGCTCAGGTAAATCAAATTGAGTCAATGGATGGTCATATTCCCAGACTCTTCTATCGATTGATTTACAAAGTGAAAGTAAAACTTTCAGAAAGATCCCCCATCGTCTATTTATACCAATCAAAAATAGTGCACGACAAATTCTTGCAGAATTTTGTGCTACATAGTTAGAATCTGCCACTAAAGCAGATTCTTTAATCAAAGCTTGAGAAATGAAAGCTTGTAATAAAATGTTCGTCTTGGATTGAGCAGCTTCAATCTCACCAGGGACTTGACATTGAGCAGAATCTTCTAACAATCGAGTTAATTCATTCTTTTCTTCTTCTCTGAATTTAATACTATCGAACTCACTACTCATACTGATAATAGATAAGACATCAGCTTCAGTAGCTCTAGGGTTTAACATTTGATTGAATACTTCAATAGAATTATTCAATAAGTAAAAATCAGATGCAATTCTCCCAAGATCCTTTGGTATAAAAGAACCCGAGGTTTCACTGAATATAATCATTTGTAGTCCATGCAATCTTCTTGCAGCAGTGATAATCATATCACGTCTTCTGGTATATAACAAAGGATCATCTTGAAGCTCTTTCCAGTCAATACCATAAGCAAAAGGATTCTTTCTCATACGTACCATCATATAGGTATAACCTAACCATTGAATACCTTCTTCTACATTAGTCACACTTCCTAATGATATTTCTGCATTCAAATTATCAACTAATTTAGCACTCAACTTTGATTCGATTGGATGCTGCTGAGTAATTAATGAAATATAATGATCTAGCTTATCACTAGTTGTACACAATATACCAGTACCAAACTTTTCATATTGGGGTCTACCTGCACGCCCAAAGATTTGAATAACATCAGAGATACCCAAGTCAGTAAACCCACCTTGTTTGGCATCGTAGACTTGAGTACCTTTAATGATTACAACGGCAGCGGGAAGATTAACACCCCATGCTAATGTTGCAGTACAACATAAAACTTTTATTGCACCACTGGTAAACATTTTTTCAGTCAAATTACGGTCAGTTCTTAACATACCTGCATGATGAACTCCAAATCCATAATTGAATAATTCCTTCATATCTTTATTTCTATTTTTACCCAGGACTTCCCTTTGGTATTTTTGATATGATTCATTTTCTGAACAATCGAAAAGATCCATTTCATGATACTCTGTAGCTTTGGAAATGAAACCTCTAGCTGTATTTATAGTTTCCCTTCTTTGATGTACGAATACCATTACTTGTAATCCTTGTTGAATATACTCTGCCAATTTGTCGTATGAAATATTATCCAAATTTTCTCTTGCAGTTTTTGAGCCAGCCTTACCTCTAACACCGATTAAATCTTGCTTCAAAGGTACGGGTCTAAAAGCTTGATCAAAATAAAACATTCCCATTTGTCTATTAACACCTAAAAAGTCAGCAACATCAATATAGTTAGGTAATGTAGCAGAAAGACCGACTACTCTAATCATCAGCTGACTACTTTCGACTTGTCTTAAAGTTCTAGCGACCAAAGTCTCAATGACAGACCCTCTATCTTCATGCAACAAATGCACTTCATCAATGATCAAAAGCCTTACTTTAGAAACCAATTCAGTATCACCATTCAGTTTTCTGGTAACAATATCCCATTTTTCAGGAGTAGTCACAATGATTTGAGTGTTCATAATTTCTTGTTTGGTCATTTGCATATCACCAGTCAATTCCCGGACTTTTATTCCAAGCCATTGCAATTTTTCAGAATATTTTTCAACAATCTCTGCAGCTAATGATTTTAAAGGAGCTACATATATAATTTTAAATTCTTCGTAATCTATATCTACCGTCATATCCCCATCTTCATCTATAGTTTCAGAAGTGAACTGATCTATTGTATGAAGAATAGTCAACATGGCAACATCAGTTTTACCTGCACCAGTTGGAGCACAGACCAACATATTCTCATTAGTATTATATGCAACGGGATACACCAAACTTTGCATTTTATTCAAATTATCATACTTACTGAAAGTTCCTTTACAAAGGAAATCCAAGTCTTTAACTTGAACAAGTTGATTATCTCTAATCCATTTATTTGTTTGCTGTTCAGGATAAGGTATGACCAATTCTTCATAAGTTGGCTGAGAAGTTCTAATTGAACCAGCTGGTAAGGCAAAGCTCTTTCCGATTGCTGCCAAAAATTGGCTTACATCTTCTTTCTTGAAAACATGAGGGTATTTACCCCCTGACTGTTTCGGAGCCAACTTTTGATTATTGACTCGATGTTGATTTTCGATTAAAAATTGGACTCTTTCTTCTGGAGACATGTACTTGCTAGCCTCTTGGTCATCATGCTCATTCTGGCCATGGTGATTATTCTGGTCCAGATCAACGTGGTCAGCAGACCGTATTATCAATTCCTTGTTCTGGACTATCTTGGAGATCAACTCAAATTCTTCAAATCCCAATATATCAAATAACGAAGACTGCAATTCCTCTTCGCTTGGATTAGAAATTAATATATTCTTCACGCTTTCAAACAAATCATCGTTATCTGACTGTGCAATCCGTTCGCAATCGTTCTTGATGCCCTTTAGTATCGACGCCTGCAATTGGCTATCATCCTTCAGACTATTGACAAAGGTCGTACTTAAGTTTGCAAACCTCTGTAGCACCCTATCCAAGGAAGTTATCTTTTCTTGTTCGTTGTCTATCTTTGGTATCTTGACACCCGCCGGCCCGTCAAGCCCCTTCATGGCCTCCATTAAAGAGGACATTGCCAGCATGTACGACTTGGTGGAATTGGGATCATAGTTAGCCATCTTTCCCTCCTTCTTTCCAATTGTTAACTGTCTTGTTAGCCGCCCAGTGACTCTTCACAAACGCTTTGATGCGAAACTCAAAGTGAATGTGAGTGTGTTTTATGCAGTACCGATTTGAGAGCAGAAATTCTCAATGGAAAAAAATTCGTGATGAGATGGGATAAGTACCAAACAGCTGAATATGGGAAAGAGAAGTGATTCAAGTAGTTCCAGCAGGGGAGACCACCAGAGAAGACAAGCCAAGAAGAGACAACATAAGGATGTTGAAGAGGAGATAGACGCTGGAGCCGGTGCTGAGGAGTCCCAAGAGTCTGAAGCAGAATCAGACACTGAAAAATTAGTTAATGAATTAGATGATGAGTTTGATGAGGTTGCCGAATTATTAGGAGAAGATATCAAAGACCCAGAGACCAGGAAGGGTAAGAAAGCACAAGATATTGGTGAGGGAATTGTGTCAGCACCGAAACCAAAAGTCCAAGAAGCTCATGATGACGAAGTTAATGATAAATTTGCTGAAGCTGGCTTATCAGACCCAACTTTAAAAGCTATTACTGATATGGGATTCAAGACCATGACTAAAGTGCAAGCCAAGACCATCCCACCTTTGTTGGCTGGTAGAGATGTGTTGGGGGCTGCCAAAACTGGATCCGGTAAGACCTTAGCATTCTTAATACCTGCCATCGAAATGTTATATTCCTTAAAATTTAAACCAAGAAATGGAACTGGAGTTATTGTGATTTCACCAACAAGAGAATTGGCATTACAAATTTTCGGGGTCGCTAGAGAATTGATGGCTCATCATAGTCAAACTTTTGGGATCGTCATAGGAGGTGCCAATAGAAGACAAGAAGCTGAAAAGTTGGCTAAAGGGGTTAATCTTTTGATTGCCACTCCAGGAAGATTGTTAGATCATTTACAAAATACACAAGGGTTTATATTTAGAAACTTAAGAGCTTTAATCATTGATGAAGCCGACAGAATTTTGGAAATTGGATTTGAAGATGAAATGAAACAAATCATTAAGATTTTACCAAAAGAAGAAAGACAAACAATGTTGTTTTCAGCTACTCAAACTACTAAAGTTGAAGATTTGGCTAGAATATCTTTAAGAGCCGGTCCTTTGTATATTAATGTTGTACCAGAAACTGAAATTTCCACTGCCGATGGTTTAGAACAAGGATATGTTGTTTGTGAATCAGATAAACGGTTTTTATTATTATTTTCCTTCTTGAAAAGAAACGTTAAAAAGAAAACCATTGTATTTTTATCTTCATGTAATTGTGTTAAATATTTTGGAGAATTATTGAATTATATTGATTTACCAGTATTGGATTTACATGGTAAACAAAAGCAACAAAAAAGAACAAATACCTTTTTTGAGTTTTGTAATGCTAAACAAGGGATATTAATTTGTACCGATGTTGCAGCTAGAGGTTTAGATATTCCAGCCGTCGATTGGATCATTCAATTTGATCCACCTGATGATCCAAGAGATTATATTCATAGAGTAGGAAGAACCGCTAGAGGTACTGGTGGTAAAGGTAAATCATTGATGTTTTTAACCCCATCCGAATTGGGCTTTTTAAGATACTTAAAGGCCGCCAATGTTCCATTAAACGAATATGAATTCCCAACCAGCAAAATCGCAAACGTCCAATCACAACTAACCAAACTAATCAAAAGTAATTATTGGTTACATCAATCGGCAAAAGATGGTTACAGATCTTACTTACAAGCTTATGCTTCTCATCACTTAAAAACTGTTTATCAAATAGACAAATTGGATTTGGTAAAAGTAGCTAAATCCTTTGGTTTTGACGTGCCTCCAAAAGTCAACATCACCATTGGTGCAAGTGGTAAGTCCATTGAAAAGAAGCATAAAAAACAAAGACGTAATAACTAAATAGGCATTTTGTATAGAGAATATTGATTAATAGGAACAAATTCAAGCTATGAACGACGCGTTACTCTGAAAAATTAATTTTTAGCATCACATTAGGCGACCATCGACCAATTGATAAGGCACAGACAAGAGTTGTTTAAGTGGATCATGTCGTATTTGGAGTATATAAACACAGAAGTGGATGAAGATGAAGCCATGGTTGACGTGAGGCGGAAATCTGTGGAAATTCCTGACGATTATGACAAAAAAGATGCGTTCAATTTGAGTGAGACGGGACGTAGATATGACCATCAATTCTTCTCAATGTACCAATATAGGTTGAATACTTTGAAGAAAAGAGTAGACGAGGAAGCCATGAAGAAATGGGGGAACGGTGTTAATAAGAAGGATGGTAAGTCCATAGTCAGAGTCGAGAAGATCTTGAACATCTCGAGTAATCAGTTATGTTGGGTTAGTGGTACGATCTTTTCAGATATGAAGAACAAATTGAATATATTGAACGATGTTGAAAATGGCACTGATGATGTATTGCCTAAGATCCCAAAGAGTTATTTAAGCTCGGAAAGTGGCAATGATGAAGTCATAATGATAGAAGACGAATCAGGAAGAGCTATATTGCATGGAGAAGAAATTTTGAAACAACATCTTCTTGTAACTGGAACAATTGTAGCAGTATTAGGAATAGAATTGCAAGCAGGGGTATTTGAAATCTTAGAGGTCATTTATCCAACCATGAAACCACAAAAACCAATCAACACAAAATCAAATTCCAAAATAGCTATAGTTTCAGGGCTTGATATATCAGGAACCTCAGATTATGATATCAAGCTAGATTTATTGAAGGATTTCATTCAAGGTAGTGTTGAAGGTTCCAATGGGGTCAAAGGTAAACAATCTACCGATATATCACATCTAATAATTGCCGGTAATTCAATAAAAGAAATTGAACAAGATATTAAAGAAGATTATATTACCACAAATAACTATGGTAGTAAGAATATATCTAAATTCGATGAAGAATCATTAAAGGTTTTTGATAACTTCATGAGTGAAATAGTAGCAAGCTGTAATATTTCAATAATGCCAGGACAGAATGATCCAACAGATATATGTTTGCCACAACAAAGTTTACATCGATCGTTCTTTTTAAGTAGTAAAAATTATGTCGGTACTAATATTAAAACGTTAACAAATCCTGCTTGGATTGAAATTGATTCAATTAGAATGTTAGGGACTTCGGGTCAAAATATTCAAGATGTAATGAAGTATTTAAATCATGAAAGTTTACAAGATCCAAATATTATACTAAAAATTATGGAATCAAATATGAAATGGCAAAATATTATCCCTACTGCACCTGATACTTTATATTGTTACCCCTTTAATAATTATGATCCATTTACATTAAGTGATGAAACCCCAAAAGTTTATTTTGTAGGCAATCAACCTCAATACTTAAGCAAGTCAATCAAGTTATTTGACAATGATATAAGGTTAATCAGTGTACCAGAATTCAGTAAAACGGGTGAAATAGTATTACTTGATACAAATACATTATCAACTGAAGTTGTTAGAATCGCAGCTTAAAATTAAAGCAAAGTCGAAGGTTATATTAAGGACAGTGTTTCAGGATGAATAGTGCACCTTCGTCATTAGGCTATCGCATTTAGTTCGAAATATTCACCACTTTAATATAACTACAACGTATTAATATAACTACAACGTATTATGTATATTAGGTATTCACAAGAATGCAAGCATTGCCCGTATCATCCAAGCTAGATGATACAGGCTTTTGTATTTACCAGCCTTTTCACTTGAATTGAATCCAATTGAGCAATTCTGGTCCCATTAAAGTGCAGGTTAAAGAGGGAGACTCTTCTTCAATTACCTTAGTTTAAGAATCAAAGAGGCTGCAAATTTGATTCCACTTGAATATATACAGTATTGAACACTCTAAACATTGTTTCTCTACTTGTTTAGAGAAAAAACACTCTGATTATGTTTCAACTGTAGTCCTTGCGTTACCAGACTCCGCCATTGATATTCATGTCCAGGCGATATTGAAAATATGGTAACGTAAATGCGATATCCTACGAAGGTGAGCTATTCAGCCTGGAAACACATCAGAAGGATAAACCGATAACCTCAAGTGATGATTCAATTAGTAAAATTCAAATATCCAGCGAGAATCTAGCGAGGGTCAAGAAGATGTGGAGTCAAAGAGACCCTGGGCAACTTGCAAGCTATGTTTCTTCCCATGTACAGAACAACGCTAAAGCTCTGTCACAACTTTATTAGCCTTTTTTCTTATTTCGGCCCAGTTTCGAAAGCAAGACCCTTTTTTGTTCCTGTGGTGTCATTTAAGCGAATAGTTAAAGTTGGACAAAAAATGTACATCAACTGTCAACGCCTAATTGTCAATACAATAGGATTTTCCCATTTTCAATCGCACAAATAATTGTTATTATCCATAATATACATATATAATGTATGAGTACCAGAATGTTATAAATGGTTTGGTACCATTGTACCTCTATCTGTTCTGTCTTTCTTTGGTTGTATTATCTCAATTGTCTGCACCATCTCAATTGCCTGTTCCATCTTATTATATCATCTCGCTTACCTTTCTACCATGTCGTTATATCTCGTCTTATCTGCCTTGTCTTCATTTCTCCTTGCATCTACCCACAGCTCAACCCTTCAGGTCCCTGTCCCTAGGAGCCCAGTCGTGCACTCAATAAATTCTCAATCCTCAATTTCTCAGTCATTAAAAAATTTTAAATTCTCAAGGATATACATTTCAACAGTGAATTCATTCTTTGACAAATACATCGGTTTTCAATTGATTTGACAACCAAACTAGTTTCTGGATTATAATCAGCTAGATCAATCAGTCTATTGAGAGTAGTTGGACCGACCACCATTGAATCAATTGATTGACTACCATTTTTGAAACTATCGTTCATTTGAAAGGATTCCTATTATTAGTCTATTTGTACCTTGTACAAGTTTTTTTTGTTGAAAAATATCACTTTTTGGGAGGTTTTTTTGGCAAAGAACAGTGTCTACAAGAGCTGGTTGTATCTAGGTAGAAGCACCACTTTCATTATATTGACATCATTCATTCTGTTGAGGTTCTCCTAATCCTAATCCGTTTGCTGTCCATAAAATTTCCATAATTATTGGTCACTTGCTATAAATAGATCCAATCGAGTTGAAGTAAGGGAATTGTTTTTTCCTTCAACAAGGAATTCATCGTTGTTTTGTTTTTAATATTGATAGAGTAGGCATTCATCTATATCAGAGAAAGTAAAATCTGATACTCAAATACAAGTATAAAAATATCACCATGAGCGGGAATGATAACTTCAAAATTCCTGGTGTTCCAGGTCCAATTGATTCTGATCAAGGTCCTGATGGTTTATCTTCTGGTAATAAGAAGCCAAAGAATTTGCATATTGCACATAGACGGTCTCCCAGTGAATTGACTAATTTGATGGTTGAACAATATAATCTTCAACGTCAATTGGAAGCTGTCCAAGCTCAACAAAAGCAATTGATGCAACAACAGCAACAAATGCAAAACCAACATCCAAATCAGCAACAGCATTATACCCCTAGACATAACAATAATAGTAATTCTGAATTGATGCCACCACCTGGCTCATATCGTGGCCATTCCAGATCTTCATCCATCAATTCCGCTACAAATTCATCTAATTCAAATAATCATAATAATAACAATAATGGGGGTCACAGGAGAACTGGGTCTGGGTCAAATAACAACATGGGTCATAATAGAAGACATTCTTTAGGTTTGAACGAAGCTATTAAAGCTGCTGCAAATCAAAGACAAACTAATAAAACTTCTTTAAGTCCATCTTCAAGTACTTACAGTTCCCCAGTCCATACCAACCAAAATCAAGATGGAGGTGAAACTATTGGATCCTTCAAATTCCCAGCCACTTCTTCAGATGATGGTGAAAGCTTATCCCCCCGTTTAAGTTCTTCTCCCACTTCGTCACACGGAAGATCCAAATCTTTGGCTTATGGACAACAATCGTTTAAATTTCCTCCAGATAAAAACACTTTATTACCACCAACTCCCAATTTCACTATCAGTCAAAGTCCTGAAAGATCCAATAGTGGAAATTCGGGTGGTGCTGGTAGCTCTGGTCATCAAAGACGTGGTTCTCATTTCAGAAATAACTCAAGAAATTTCGATCCAAATGGTAATGTTAATATGAACAGTAACTGGAGAATGCCTAATAGTCATCAAAGGCAACAAAGTAGTCAGTTGGAACCACCTCAACCCTTCGTTCCTGGTCATAGACCCCGTAATAGTTCTTATGGCGGTGGATCATCTGTTTCTTCCTTGTCTCAATTTATGCCAAATAATAACGGTAATAATCAACAAGGTGGTGGAAATGGTAGAAAATCACTTTTTGCCCCTTACTTACCTCAATCATCATTACCTGATTTAATTAACGAAGGTAAATTGGTCACTGGTACTTTAAGAGTCAATAAGAAAAATAGATCTGATGCTTACGTATCAACAGATGGTTTGTTAGATGCTGATATCTTTATTTGTGGTTCAAAAGATCGTAATCGTGCTTTAGAAAGCGATTTTGTGGCAATTGAATTATTGGTTGTTGATGAAGTTTGGGAAAGTAAAAAAGAAAAGGAAGAAAAAAAGAGAAGAAAAGATAACAACTATACCAAATCTCCTTCCACTTCTGTTTTGAATGATGATATTCATAATGATGCTACTTCATTACCAACAAATTCAAACAACGATAAAGACAAATTAGATCCCGATGATTCTAGTAATCTTGGTAGAAGAGGTTCTTTGAAACAAAGACCTACCATGAAAAAGAATGATGATGTAGAAGTTGAAGGTCAGTCATTACTTTTGGTTGAAGAGGAAGAAATTAACGATGATGTGAAACCTTTATATGCTGGTCATGTTGTTGCTGTTGTTGATCGTATTGGAAATCAGTTATTTGCTGGTACGTTGGGATTATTGAGACCAGCTCAGGCTGCTCAAGCAGCAAGAGATAAAAAAGATGGTAAGGAGTCGTCGGTTCAAACTCCAAGAGCCCCTAAGATTGTGTGGTTCAAACCAACCGATAAGAAAGTTCCATTGATTGCCATTCCTACTGAGCAGGCTCCAAAAGATTTTGTTGAAAATCATGAAAAATACGCAGGTGATTTATTCGTTGCCACTATTAAAAGATGGCCAATCACTTCTTTGCATCCATTTGGTACTTTGGTAAATAAATTGGGTAGGATTGAAGATTCAGAAACTGAAATTGATGCTATTTTAAGAGACAACAACTTCTTGTGTGATGAATATCCTGATGATGAAACTGATGGTGGGATTTTACAGTCTTACATCAATGAATTACCTTCCACAGAAGCAGAGTTGGAGAATTCAAATAGAACCGAATATTTGTATGATTACATTATTGCATTTTCTCAAAATGATCAATTTGTTGATCATGCTTTACACGTCAAGCGTCTTTCAAACACCAAGATCGAATTAGGTTTCCATGTTGCTGATATTACTTATTATATTGAATCAGGCTCAATTTTGGATAGAAAAGCAAAGAAAAGGTCGTCATCAGTATTTTTACCTCAAAAAGTGGCACATTTATTTCCACCTGAGGTGAATGAAATTATTTCCTTTAAAGAAAATGAAAAAAATTTAGCTATTTCGGTTGTTTTTGAAATTGATACTACCAATTTTGAGGTTGAAGACCTTTATATTCATGAATCCATCATTATTCCTAATCAAATTGTTAATTATGACTCTGTCGATACTATACTTGATGGCAAATCTATTGAAAGTGTATCTTCAGCAACATCTGATTACATTAAGACCTTCAATTTAATTGCTAAAGAATTTCGTCGTCAAAGACTTAACGATCGTGAATTAGATATTGTACCAAATTTAACTTTGTTGGATCAATTAGATGATGAAAAAGTTAGATTGGATTTAAATATTTTCAAAGATAGTAGAACTTATGATATAGTTACAGAGATTAGTCATAAGGTCAATAGTGCTATAGCTGCCAAGGTTCATGCTGGTTTAGGTGATAAAGCTTTATTACGTCGTCACCCATTACCAACTTTGCTGAAGATGGAAACATTTGTCAGAAGATCTGAGAATTTAGGTTTCAAGATTGATACTACTGATTCAGCAACATTACAAAAATCTATCTTATCAATTAAAGATCCAATTAAAAGACAATGTGTTGAAGTTTTATTGTACAAGTGTATGAATAGAGGAAAGTATTATGTTGCTGGTAAACAAGATCCTGATAGTTATAGTCACTATTATTTCAATTTACCACTATACACTCATTTCACTGCGCCATTGAGAAGATATGCCGATGTGGTTGTTCATAGACAGTTGAAATCAATTATAAATGATAACGGTAGTGGTAACATTAATGATAGCAAATCATTACCAGATCTTGATTCCTTGAAACAGATTTCTGATTATTGCAACTTCAAAAAGGATTGTGCTGCTAATGCTCAAGAACAAGCAATTCATTTATTGTTATCCCAAACCATCAATGATATTAGTGGTAATGCCGGTCAAGTGTTATGTATGGGAACAGTTGTACAAGTTTATGAGTCATCATTTGATGTTTTCTTGCCAGAGTTTGGGGTTGAAAAACGAGTTCATGGTGATCAACTTCCCTTGGTAAAAGCTGAGTTTGATAAATCTCAAAGAATTTTAGAATTATATTGGGAAAAAGGAGTTGATTCTGCTACTTATATCCCACCTGATGAACAATCCACATTATCTTATAGATCCTCGATTAAAAACAAGTATAGAACATCGTCATCAGAAGCAGCTAAGATTCAAAGTAAGTCGTCTTCCAAAAATACTGAAGATATTACTGATAAA
Source organism: Yamadazyma kitorensis (assembly GCA_030572015.1). Lineage (NCBI taxonomy): Eukaryota > Fungi > Ascomycota > Pichiomycetes > Serinales > Debaryomycetaceae > Yamadazyma > Yamadazyma kitorensis. Next base: position 13,869 of record JAJLZC010000035.1, on the reverse strand, counting down.
TTGGCTAAATTGAATTTAAATCCACCTCAATTGACTGTTCCTTCATTGGAAGAAAAGACTGAAACCGATTTGAACAACACGAAATCAATGCCTAATTCTCCAACTCAAACTACCTTTCCAAAGAACCTTCGTACCAATTCTTCATCGTTTGTATCTGAGGATTCCACTGGTTCGTTATCCCCTTACTTACAGTACGTTGATGTCAGACAAGAAGGCGAATATAATATCCAAGAAATTAAAGAATTGTCTCAAGTTCCTGTGTTACTTAGGGCTGAGATTGGTATGGCTTTGCCTTGTTTAACAGTCCGAATTTTGAACCCATTTGCAGAATGATTTAAAGTTGATTAACAACTTTCAAATTCTACGATTTATGATTTTTATATTATATATTTTTTTTATCTCCACTTTTTTCAATATTAAATTTCATCTCAAAGACATTTAATATATACATATACTTATATTTATATCTATAACTACGCTTACCCAGTCTTACTGCTTATGCTCCCAGTCCACTGAGAAAAATGAAGCGATTAGTCAAACGAAAAAGTGAAGGAACGAGTGAAATTTTTTTCATTGAGAATTAGATTACAATTAGTAAGAGCCATTCCTCTTCTAAGCTTGATATTCTGTTAAACAAGTCGATTGATGAGTTCTGAAACCAATTCAAACGTTTCCGACAGCGGTAATTCCAGTGGAACCAGCAATGGAGCTGCTAGTGGAGCTGTTAGTGGAACCAATAATGGAAACAGTAATGGCAGTGCCCCAGAACTCAAAATTCATGCTCCAAAATCAGTGTTACCTTTGAAAAGAACCAGATTAAGTGAGAGTAATGGACCCTCGTATCCAATCTATGGAACACCACTACAAACCAGGGTGGCCTCACCATGTACATTGAATCCACCTATCGATAGTGATGGATTATCATGGCCCTCGCTCGGTGCTAGAAGTCGTATAGATCAAACCGAAGAAGAAGCTAAGGGAAGAGAACAACGTATTGCAGGAGCAGTCAAGACTATTTTACATGAGTTGGGTGAAGATGTTAATAGAGAAGGATTACTTGAAACTCCAGAAAGGTATGCTAGAGCCATGCTATTTTTCACTAAGGGATATGAAGATAATATTAGAGATGTGATTAAAAGAGCTGTATTTGAGGAAAATCATGATGAAATGGTTATTGTTAGAGATATTGAGATTTATTCATTGTGTGAACATCATCTTGTTCCATTCTTTGGTAAAGCTCATATCGGATATATTCCAAATAAAAGAGTATTGGGCTTATCTAAATTAGCAAGATTGGCTGAAATGTATGCAAGAAGATTCCAGGTTCAAGAAAGATTGACCAAACAAATCGCAATGGCTTTAAGTGAAATGTTGAAGCCAAGAGGTGTGGCTGTTGTAATCGAAGCAACACATATGTGTATGGTTAGTCGTGGGGTACAAAAGGCAGGATCTTCAACTACTACTAGTTGCATGTTAGGATGTTTTAGAGAACAACAAAAAACTAGAGAAGAATTTTTGACCTTATTAGGAAGAAAATAAGCAGGGTGCTTGGAACCGTAAGACTCTATAAAGACATAAAGAATCATAGGAAAACTTTCAACAATTATTTTTCCTTTACTAATTTTTAAACTCATAGCATGTAAGAATCACAAACCTTAGATCAAATCATATATTTTGAATGATTCTTTTCATGCTATTAACGACGTTATGACATTCAACTTCATACCTTGTATAGTCTATATATTGAAATTTTTTGAATACCTATTTACATATAATTTTTCTTCTGTAATCACATTAGATCCATTAACTTCTTACTGATATTTAAGACATTATCATCATCCCCAAATTGTCCAAATATTTGGATTCCTTGGGTTGACATATCACCAGTTTCATCTACAAGAGGGATTGAAATTGTAGGAAGACCAGCTAAAGACATTGGGACGGTCAAGATATCATTAGTATATGCTTCCAACATATTGTTCTCTTCATTTTCCAAGAAATCCTCGACCTTCATAGGCTTGGTAATAGTGGTAGGTGACAATAAGAAATCACACAAATTGGGGTCCCGAATGGATGGTTGATCACTGACCAAGTGATTATGTAAATAAAAAATGTCATTAAAATCATCAACTAATTGTCTACGCAATTCATTTGCTCTGGCATAGTGATCGCCAGAGTCTGAAGAAATAGTATAGTTACCAAGGACTATTCTTCTTTGGACCTCATTACCAAACCCATTGGTTCTATTGCCTCGAATAATGGCATCGGCACCGAGGGATCCATCAGATTTACCAAATCTTATTCCATCGTATCTTGAAAGATTTGAAGCTGCTTCTGCTGTGGCAATTGTATAGTAAGCCAGTAACAGACTTTTAATTGAAGGTACAGAAACCAATTTTACTTGGTGCTTGGAGTCCAACAAAGAATCAATTACCTTTATTAGCTTGGTTCTAACATCGTCAGACAATTCTTCAACCAAGAGTTCCTGTGGGATCCCAAATACAAAACTTTGGTTCCTAAGTGAATCTCTTTTAACGACACTATCTGCTATTTCGTCTCTTACATCCTTGGACAAAGATGTTGGATCCTTTTCATCGTGCTGATTCAAAATATCAAACACTTGCTTGATTATGTTGCAATTAGATGCAATAATCCCAACTGTATCCAAAGTTTGAGCATAGGGTATAACCCCCCATCTAGAAATCCTACCATAGGAAGGTTTAAAACCATAAAGGCCACAATTACTAGCTGGTAATCGAATTGACCCTCCAGTATCAGTACCCAAAGAAAAGTCACATAATCCACCAGCCACACAAGCAGCCGAACCACCAGATGAACCACCCGTTATATATCGATCATTAGGAAACAACGGATTATAAGAAGCACCAAATATTGAATTTGTAGTGGAAGACCCCATTCCAAACTCATCTAGATTGACTTTACCTACTAAATCCATCTGGTTATTCAACAATTTGACCACCGTTGAATCAAATGGACTGTCAAAAGTTGATAGTATATCCGATGCACAAGTGGTTTTCCCCTTGGTTAATATGTTATCTTTCACCATATACGTGTATGTGCCACCTGTCAGCTCAATGGCCCTAATCACACTGTTCCATTTGTCTTTGCTGCTACCACCATAATACCTAACGCTTCCTACCCTTCTTGTTAGCATCTCCAGCAAGTGCGTGAACCAAAGATTTTTGAACAATTTTTTTTCCAAAGTGAATCATCAAGGACACCCAACTGATTGCCAATTGTTAGAGTTTCGAAGACTTTTAGGAGATTTAAAGAGTAAGAATAGTATGGGTTTGGAAATATACTCCGATAAAGGCAAGACCTTATTGGCGCTTGCCAATAACTTGAAGATCGCTATAGTTACCAAAGCATTTGATGAGAAATTATCAATTGATACCCAAGATGAGTCAGAATTGAAATTGAAGGATAAGACCAGTTCATTTGAATTAGTTGAAGCAAATGCTATTGTTAAATACGTTTCCAATGATTTTAATGATGAAAAGATTATTCTGAAGGAAGAAACCATTATATACGATGCTCTTAAAGATGGTAAAAAGGAAGATTTAATTGCATTTTTCAAAGCTGAATCGTCACCTTTTGACAAACCTGAGTTAACATCGTCTCAAATCATTTTATTCAGTTCAATCTATTCGATTTTGAATGAAATTGAAGGCACTAGTTTAGGTAAATGGGCATTAGAGTTTTCTAAACTCGATAAAGTCAAACAGGGTATTGAATTTGCTAAATCAATTACCAAAGTTGAAAGAGAAAAGGCAAAAAATACTGGAGTTCAGAATATTAAGTCAGGGCATCAAGTTAAACCATCAGATGAAAGTATTATTCCAAAACCAAATGAAAGAAATATCCTTATCACTTCTGCATTACCTTATGTCAATAATGTTCCTCATTTAGGTAATATTGTGGGATCAGTTTTATCAGCCGATATCTATTCTCGTTATACAAAGGCAAGAAATTATAATTCTTTATTTATTTGTGGTACCGATGAATATGGTACTGCCACCGAAACCAAAGCTTTAGAAGAAAAAGTTACTCCACAAGAATTATGTGATAAATATAATGCCCTTCATACTGAAATTTATAAATGGTTTCAAATTGGGTTTGATTATTTCGGAAGAACCACAACTGAGTTACAAACTGAAATTGCCCAAGACATCTTTATGAAATTATATAATAATGGTTATTTAGAAGAGAAAACTACCCAACAATTATATTGTGAAACTCACAATTCCTTTTTAGCTGATAGATATGTTGAAGGTACTTGTCCAAAATGTAAATATGATGATGCAAGAGGGGATCAATGTGATAAGTGTGGTAGTTTATTGGATCCATTTGAATTGATTAATCCTCATTGTAAACTTGATAATTCTACTCCGGTTGCAAGAGATTCCACTCATATATATCTTAAATTGAATGAATTGGAATCAGAATTGAAAGTTTGGGTTGAAGATTCGTCAACTAAAGGAGCATGGTCTAAGAATTCTAAAACCATCACCAATACTTGGTTAAAACAAGGATTAGAACCAAGATGTATAACCAGAGATTTAGTTTGGGGAACCCCAGTTCCATTAGAAAAATTTAAAGAAAAAGTGTTGTATGTTTGGTTTGAAGCAACGATTGGGTATGTTTCAATTACTGCCAATTATTTTAAGAAAAGAGGTAATACAGAAGACTGGCTCAAATGGTGGAAAAATCCCGACCATATTCAATTATACCAATTCATGGGTAAAGATAATGTTCCATTTCATACTGTAGTTTTTCCATCTTCCCAAATTGGTACCAGAGATGAATGGACCAAACTTCATCATCTTAGTACTACTGAATATTTACAATATGAAGGAGGTAAGTTTTCTAAATCTAGAGGAGTTGGAGTATTTGGTAATAATGCAAAAGACACAGGAATCCCAGCCTCAGTTTGGAGATATTATTTGGCATCAATTAGACCCGAAACTGGAGATTCACAATTTTCATGGAGGGATTTTGTTTCCAAGAATAATTCTGAATTATTAGCAAATTTAGGAAATTTTGTTAATAGAATCGTTAAATTTGTTGTTGCCAAATATAATGGAGTTATTCCAAAATTTGACACTAAGAATATTGAAAATTATCAAGAATTTGAAGCTGATATTAATCAATTATTATCAAATTATGTTGAATCAATGGAAGCCGTGAATTTACGTCGTGGATTAGAATTATCAATGGCCATTTCAGCAAGAGGAAATCAATTTTTACAAGATAATAAATTAGACAACAATTTATATGACAATTCCCCTGATAAATCAGATGCGGTTATTGGGGTTGGACTAAATTTAGTTTACTTATTATCAAGTGTCATTAGTCCTTACATACCTGAAACATCTCAACAAATCAATGAAATTTTGAATGCCCCAACTTTATCAATACCTGATACTTTTGAAATTGTTCTTGAACAAAACCATTGCATTGGTAAACCTCAGTATTTATTCAAGAGAATTGATGAAAAGAAGATTGATGAATGGAGATCTTTGTATGGTGGTAAACAAGTTGTTTAATTGCTAGAATATACACTTTAAAACTACTTGAGAACCTCTAAACTGTTGGAACTGCTGGAATACTTTGCCCTTCTTACAGTTGGAACTCTAACTTCGCTATCTCTTATCTTTGTTGGCCACGCGACGAACCCCACAACTCCACAAATGTATAAAACGAGGACAAATCAGCTAATTAAATTTGTAACAAGTTTACAGGAAGTTTACAGGCATAGTATTTACAAGTCTATAGTTTACAGGTCTCTACAGGTTCAGTCTGCAATTGTACAAGTTCAGGTCAGCGTACAAGTTCAAGTTTTAAAGTAAGAAAATGAGCTCCAGAAATTTATTAGGATTTTTAGTGGGAGCATCGGTACCCTTATTAGCCACCAAGTTTATATTGAAGCCATACTTCATTGAAGCCAAATTACAAGAGATTGATAATATTAAACATGACCTTGACCATATTGGTTGGCAATTGCGAAACTTGGAAGAATTTAAAGGATTGAAAGAAGATGATATATATGTACCTGTGAGTTACTTTCAGGGAAGATATTGAGGGATGTCATACAAACGTATTGTGCTAACTAACGGATGGATCAAGCGCATTACTGAGGGATGGACTAGACGTATCTTACTGATGGAGGTATCATCAAGGGGTTATATTGGGTGGCATTATATTAGGTGGTGGCACTATATTAGGTTATGTTAGTTTAGGTGTTTGGCTTTTAGACGGGATACTTGGAGTTTTAATGTGATTACGGTGAATTTTACGAAATTCCCCTATATAAAATTTGTAGACAAATATATACTCAAGCAGGCTTTAGTTCTACTAGCATGAGTTGTGAGTTATGGCACAGCTTGTTTCGTACCACTTGAATCGGATTCACCTCACTATCAACCGATAATAAGAGCTAACCAACGTATACTTGCCCACAACAAAATCAAAAATTCCGTATACTGTAAGAGACATAATGGCTTGCAACTGTTATTGTGAATCAATTTTGTCCCAATTAGGTCTTTATGGTCTCAATTTAAACATTTTTGGACAACTTTTCACCGTTTTGCAGCCTTTGCAGCATCCTTCCTTGGCATGGACGCTATTTATGAGCCACGTTCATATTCCAAGTCGTTGCTAGCTAATTACCAATAGAGCCCAATTGTACCAGAGCCAATGGAATCAAAGCCCAATCGAATCGTCTCGTTTGGGTTCTGAGCATTGTGGATGGCTGATATCCATTGTGAAGCTTTTATAAGTTGAAACTCTGCTATAAAGCCTAAAAGTCCTTTCTTCTTTCCTGGATTCCACGTGGAGGTAGCGGATGCTAGGTAGAAACCAGGCCTCGCTAGTGTTAAGGTTTCAACTGGATCCCGAAGTCTAACGGCTCATTACGAAACAATAGAATCGAGACCTCCTATTGATTGTTCCAAACTAAGCATGCTTCCCAAATACTTCTGGAATCATGGAGTATAAAAGAGTCAGATAAGTACCTTGGTCAGAATGGCAGTAGATATTTGAACAAGCTCATATCATGAAGTTGACTACTATCTTTTTATTGGCTTCCACTGTGATTGCCCATGCTATTCCAGGCAAACATTCCATCAATAAACAATTAGGGAAGAGAGATGAAAGTGATTTGATCGATTTAGCTTTTGATAATTTACCTCCGCAAGATATCGATTATATCAATACTCATTTGAAAACCTTGACTAGTTTTAATGGTTCAGATTGTGATGCTTGCAAGAATAAAATGAAGTATGCTAGAAATTTGATCGATAATGAACCTGAAAATCAACATTTGGTTAGTTTTACATTATTTAAGTATTGTCTTGCTATCAACAAAGATGATCCAACTGATTGTGATACCGTGGATTTCTTTTTGACTACCCAATCTAATACTGAACAATTACCAATTGGTAATTATGATTCTGGATTTGGCCATGAAACTTCCGTTAACTTGTTTGATAATGATTTCTTACAAATGTTAAAACGATTCAATTTTTCAAATGATTTGGATTTAGAATATTATTGTTATTATAAAAGTAAAGAAGCTTGTGATTTACCAATCACTCCAGATATTGATGAATTATATAATTTGGACTCAAAATGGCCCTCAAAACAACCAAAGCATTACTATGAGCCTGATTATTTAAATAATACCAAAGAAGTATTCAATGTTTTACATATCACTGATTTCCATTCTCAATTAAGGTATACAGTGGGATCTGAAGCCAATTGTGACCAAAGTACTTGTTGTATGATTGAAGATTTTAATGAAGATTTACCAGATCAAAAAAATTACAACTTCACCCAAGAATATTTCAATTATGATCCAAATTTGACCAATATCGACTTAAGTTTCTATCCAGATGCCCATTATTCTTCAAATGATAGTTATATTAAAGGTGAATTCTATGATTTACCAGCTGGAAGAGGTTGGGATTCTGCCATGCTTCCTGCTTCAACCTTTGGTAATTATTTATGTGATTCTCCCGTTGTCTTAATAAATAATACTTTACAACAAATATCTACCATGAAAGATAAAAACTTTGAATTTACTTTGTTTACTGGTGATTTAGTGGACCATGATAAGATTCATTGTACTCCAGAAGTAACTAAGGAAGCTGAAGTATTAGGTTTTAAAGTAATGAAACATTATTTGGATGGTATGCCAATCTTCCCATCTTTAGGTAATCATGATACATTCCCATACGGACAAGTTGTTCCTCTTAAATACGACCCAAATAACACTTATCAATATAATAGTGAATTGATGAGTGAAATTTGGATTGACGATGGATTTCTCCCAGAAGAAGAAAGAACTGAAATTAAAACCCATTATTCTGGATTTTCAACTGTAACTAAAAGAGGTTTAAAAGTGATTTCATTGAATTCCAACTGTTATTATCAAAAGAATTTATGGAGTTATATCAATTTAGAACAAGATTATGATGCATTTGGTCAATGGCAATTTTTAATTGATGAATTAATTGAAAGTGAACAAAAGGAACAAAGGGTTTGGATTATGGCTCATATCCCATCTTCAGATGAAGATGCATTACCAATACAATCAAAAATCTTCAGTAAAATTGTCGAAAGATTTAGTCCTTTCACTATAGCTAATATCTTTTATGGACATACACATAGAGATCAATTCAAGATTTTCTTTTCATCTAATGCTAGCAATGCTACTGATGTTGAAAGAGATGTTGTCAATATGGCTTGGATTGGACAATCCATTACTCCACGTAAACATTTCAATCCAGCTTTCAAATATTATGAAGTTCAAGATGGATCATTCAATATCATGAATTCATATAATTATTATGCTGAATTGAATCAAACTTTCATTAATGGAGGTGATGAACCAGATTGGCAATTTGAATATTCTGCTAGAGAATTATATGATCCAGAACAAACATGGCCAGAATCAGCTCCAATCAATGCCAGTTTTTGGAATGAATACGTTTTAAAGAATCTTGCCAATACTTCGAATATCGAATTCAATCAATTATATTCTAATTTACAATATCGTAATTCACCAGAGCAACCAGATTGTAATAAAAAGGGTAAACTTTCTGATAAATGTTATAACCAAAATTATTGTGAAGCTGGTAATTATTTGTCGGACGAATATATTAGATGTCTTAAAGATTAGAGAGATTAATATATTTATTCTTGGTTAAACGATGGGTCATTTGAAGGAATATATACTGAAGATTCGCCTCTTCCATTTGTACCATTAAAGCCACCTCTACCTCTAAAACCACCTCTACCTCTGAAATTACCTCTGCCTCTAAAGCCTCTGCCTCTGAAATTACCTCTGCCTCTAAAATTACCTCTACCACCAAACCTATTTTCACTCCCATGTTCTTGACTTGCTTGACCACCATATACACCTCTACCAAATTGTCTTCCTTCTCTAAAACCAGGATCCAAATCGATTTCCAAATTTTGTCCATCTAAGCTAGTACCTTTTAAATATTTCATAGCATTCAACGATCCTTCTTCTTCTTTATAGATCACAAAGCAAAACCCACAAGGAGTCAACTTATTTCGATCTAGCCCCATGATTATTCTATCTATTCTACCACATTTCAGAAATAATTCAAATAATTGTTCTTCAGTTGTAAAGTTTGATAAATTCCCAACATATACCGTTTTGGAGTGTAAAGACTTTTCTAAATTATCGAAATTTTGTCTTCGGATAGCCTTTTTGATCAAGTATTGTGATGGTCTATCCAACCTTTCCACAGAATGTTTGTAGTTTTCTTCTAAGAGTTCCATATTCAAAGAATTCACCGCTAGAAAGAATCTCAGAACTTCAACTAAGACAGGAGAGTGCGACGGGAAGAGGTGAGCACAGAAGAAAGCATTTGACTTGTTATAATAGAATTAAAGAATTGAACTTACAAAATGATGAAACTTGTTTGATGATATGTATCGTTTAGTTAAATTTTGTAGAGAGATGAGTTAATATAAATATTTATTATTAGTACCTTATATATGTTTGTTGATTTTATAGAACTGTATTCTTGAACTGATTGCAAAAATCACAAATTGAGAGTAAAATTTACATAAAAAGTGAAAAAACCAATAAAATTAGAATTGAGCCCCATTAAGGGACGTAAAAATCGGGAAAAAAATCAGGCTATACCTTTGACATTGAATCATTCGAACCAACCTCTCTTGAAACGAAATTCACCGCCAAAGTGGGTGTAAAACGCAAAAGAAATAAAACCTATACGGTCAAGCCCTCAGAAATGGGCTGGCGGCCAGCCAGATGGCACCAACCACATCGCTCTCCGCCATGTTGCATGGCCAATGTCATGGGCATGGTCAGAGAAATGCACCCGGTGCAATGGACCCACCCACCGCAAGACGCCAGCAGAACCACCATAGAACCACTGTAAATATGAGAGCACGAGCTGCGACCCAACAGCGGAGCCAGGGAGGCCAGGAGTGCCAGGGAGGCGTGCCGGCGCGCAGAGGAGGCAGATAGTAGAGCGCGAAGTGATCAGATTTAACTAACTAAACAATGTTCAAGTCAGTATTCAAGTCAGGTATAAGGGCAGCATACGACGTTCTGAATAATGCTTCGTTTGTATCGGAGCCATGGTATATCTATCCTGCCAAGCACAATACCACAGGCAAGCTAGCGTCGGTGTTTATATTCGATAAAACCAAGTTTGAAAGTACTATACAGCGGTTATGTAGTAATATGTCAAATACTAAGAATCCCAAAGTCATTATAAGTGAATGCTATGAATTAATCAAATTTGAGGTTAGTCAATTGGCAAAACTAAAACATCCTCAAATCTTGACTGTCTATGAAGTTTTGGAGGAAACCAAGCTGAAGTTTATCTTTGTGCTGGAGCCAATAGTTGATAATTTATTAACTTTAAATAACGATAAATTAGACGAATTAAGTATTCAAAAGGGCCTATTAGAAATTTGTAAAAGTGTTCAGTTTCTACATAATTATTGTTCGGTAATCCATTTGAATTTGCAACCTTCATCGATCTATATTAATCAACAAGGTGATTGGAAGTTAAGTGGGTTTAAATTTTTACAAAACTTGAATGAAATTTCAACTAATGAAAGAGATAATTTCTATATAATGAATAATAATTCAATTGTACCATTTGTAAATTTGAATTTAAATTTCACCTCACCAGAATTAATTATTGATAATCAACTGAAATTGGATTTTGGTAATGATATTTGGTCTTTAGGATGTTTAATTTATTTTATTTATAATAAAGGTGAATATTTAATCAATTGCTTTGATTCTAACAATATTAATGATTATAAAACAGAATTTAAAAAGTTTGAAATGAAATTTTATAACCATAGAATCAATGATTTGAAATATATTTTAAAAGATATCCCTTCAACTTTATATCAAATTTATCCTTCGATTTTATCAAGGTATCCAAATGATAGAATTTCAATTGATCAAATTATTGATTCTGAATTTTTCAATGGAAGTTTAATCAAGGCTATGTTTTTCGTTGATGAATTTTCAACTAAATCTTTAGATGATAAATTAATCTTTTTAAGAGGATTATTGGAGTTTAAAGATGGGAAATTGTTTTTAGATCAATTTCCAACGAATTTTAAACATGTTAAATTATTACCATTATTAATTGAACTATTGAAATCTGAATTAACGGTTGGGGTTTCGAAAGATGAATTAGAACAATCAAATCGAATTGATTTGATTTGTTATGTTTATTCAATAATTTTAAAAATTGGTTCAAATCTTTCCCATTTGACATTTCAAGATAGAATTGTATCGCTGATTTTTAAAATTGATCCTAATTTAAGGAGAAGGAATAGAATAGATTATTTTGATAAATTAATTAATTTTTCTGTTAAAGTAAGATTAGTGTTTATTGAAAATTTATCAATTTTGATTGATAAATTAAATGATTCTGATTTAACTCAATTAATTAAGAAATCTTGTGATTTGATTTTAACTTTACCTTCAAGTGAACAACAGTTTAAACAAGAACAAAGTAAATTACAAGATTTATTTTTAAATCAAATAGTTTTATTTATTGAAAAATTTGACTTTCCTTATATTAAAAATACCTTTTTCCCATTAATTTGTCATGTATTTAAAACCACCACTATATTATCAACCAAATTATGTACTATAAAAGTATTTAATGATGTGATTGATAAAAATATAATCGATAAAATCATAGTCAAAGAACAATTATTACCTATTTTCCAAAATTTAAAAAGTAGAGATAAAAGAATAGTTAAAAATGTATTGGACTTTTTTAATAAATTGACTAAAAATGAAAAAATTCTGCTTGATCTTGAAACAATTGTTGAATTTATATTACCAATATGTTTAAAATTAGTATTTGGATGTAATGATTGTACACAATCTGAATTTAAAATTTATATGAGTTCTATTAATGAAATTCAAACTAATTTAGTCAAACAAAAATTACCTTTATTACCTACAAAAGCCCTTGAAAAGCAAGCTCAACCTTCATCAAATTTCGATTCTTTAATTAATACACAAGCTATAAATAGAGGTAATTTAGAACATTTACAAATAGCACCTAGTTCTGAAGTAATGAGACCTTCATCAAAATCAAGTCCCATAGCAACCCCAAAATCAAATCCTAGATCTGAAGTTTTAACACCTCAAAGAAAAGTCAAACCATTGACTTTAAAACCTGAACCAAAACCAAAACTAAAATTTGATTCTACCAATCAAAATGAAATGAAGACCAAGAGCTTATTAAATACTCTAGAAGGTACATTTGATGATTTTCTGGACTTTCAATCTGCCACTCCAACTTCAACCCCTCCACCACCGGTCCCCCAATCGAACACTTACTTACCGCCTGGTTTTAATGGATCTATATTGATGCCATCAAAACATTAAGCCTTTGATTCAACCGAAACATTAAACTTATCCTTTTCAGTCAGGCCATTTTCAATTTCAACTGATTCAATAAAATCAATTTCACCAATTGGAGTATCCTTTTTACCAAGAATAAGAATATTGAATAATTTAGTTAAAGTACTTCTAGCATCCCAAATTGGTAAAAGAATAATAATTGAAGATGCAATGAACCCCCATATAAACATAACAACAATCCAACCTCTAAAAAATGTTTTACCGAAAACATATCTTGAACCATATAAAGGCATTGGGAAAACAATTAAGAAGAATAATACAAAAATTATAACAGCTGCAAATCCAATTTTGGTTTGATTTCTCAATTGTTTATCATAAGTTTGTCTTTCTTCTAACACCAATCTTGTTGCTTCATCTCTACTTATATTTTTAATACCATGTGCTTCATTAAAATCAGAATTATCATCTTGTTTAATTTCTAACCATTTATTCCAATCAAAATTACTTGGTTTAATTAAGGTTAAGATTGGCATAAGAATCAATGGACATCCAACAGCTACTGTATTTCCAGCAGCTAAAGCTTCATTGGTAGATAAGGTAGCTAAACTAATGAAACCCGATTGAGAAATCGTATAACCAAACCAAACTGCAAAGGCAATTAATGTAGAACTAATGGTACCAACAATATAAGCTAATGGGGAAGTTTTATTCCAAAATAATGTTAATATGATTGCCACAACGTTAACATTGACAATAATACCTGAAGCAGTAGTAATAAAAGATACATCAAATCCTGCATGAGCTAATCCAATACCTAAAGCTACACAAACAATTCCAAATAAAATAACCGTTAAATCAGCAATCCAAATCAATTTTTTACCAGTGGCATTTGGATTGATATAAGCTTTATATAAATCATGAGTAACCATGGCACTAAC